>JABUQX010044447.1:32500-39598 GCA_015478945.1 Trachelipus rathkii | reverse complement strand
CTCTCTCTCTCTCCTCTTCCTCCTCCTCTCCCTTTCTCTCATTTCTCTCTCTCTCTACTCTCTCTCTCTCTCTCACTCTCTTCTCTTCTCTTCTCCTCTCTTCTCTCTCCTCTCTCTCTCTCTCCTTCACCCTTCCCCATTGGTTGCCTATACTCGCTGCACACCGGCTCCAATTTCTACTCCTCTTCTCTCTTACTCTTCTCTCCTCTCTCTCGTCCTAGCTTCTTCTTGCTCTCTCTCTCATCTCTTCTCGCCTTCTCTCTCTTAATACTTATGATATAAAACGATTACATATGTTTTATATTAAAATATAATAAAAATCATATATTCAACTTTTAATCCCTTAAATGGCTATATAAATAACAATTTTTTATTACCTATAGAATGATGTTAATTAAAAAAGTGTTGATTATATAAGTACTGTTTCTTTCTTTATTTCCTATAGGTTTATGGAAGATATGGCTTTCAAAAGACTTTTGTCACCTAAGTACTTTTTTTCCTTTCCTTATTTAAATATTTTATAAAAAAATACCAAAAATGCAGCTCTGAAAAATTATGGGAAATTATACTCTGTATTGAAGTTGTGTGAGTATTAACTTTTTTCAAGTTTAATTTTAATAAAACATAATTATTTCCTAGGAAAACTCATAAACTATTTGAGGACAAAACCACAATTGAACAGGCGTCTTGTGAAATTATCACATTTCCCTCTCAGGTTATCAACTTTACTCCCTATTGTTCATTTAGAATAGATAAATTAACTATATATTTTAATTATAATATATATTATATTAATTAATATATTATTAATATTATTAAATTTATATAATATATATATTATATAATATATTAGTTAATATAATATATATATATAATTATATATTAAAATAGTATAATTATATTAATTTAAAATATATAAGCTTAATTTAACATATAAGAGATATGATATATATATACTGGTATATAAATATATATATATATTAGTAGTAGTAATGTCAGGTAGGGTATTCATACTCCCAATATCATTTATTTTTGTATATAGGGCCTCCCTAGATATAGTTTATAATATAATAATATATTATTATTATTGTCTTAGTTGAATATATAATTTATATATATATGTATATATATAGTGAATTCTAATATTTATGTAGGGTGATGTATATAATGTTAGTGAATAGTTAAATGTATATATAATATAAAATATAGGGGTACCTATTACCCGCGTAATAAGAAGGATGAGACCACTGGGATTCCATTACACTACCGTAACCTTATATTATTTTCTGAAAGTACGCCGGCAATTCTTGCCTTTCTTCAATTTTCTGATATCTTTTCAAAATACCCATGTTGGTAGTTAACAATCCTTATAACAGTATTGTTAATATATATATTTATTATATCTAGGAAAGTAAAATGAAAAAACAATAATATGCGTAGGCATACCACATAAAACTTTACTAAGTTACAACTAGGAGGCTCTTAAGACATATAATATATAAAAGTAGGCAGTCTTGGATATTCAATTTAAATCTGAATTGAAATGATTAAGCTATTCTTCTCATTGTTAGGCACATTTACAAATGCTATAAGAGTCGGGTGGGGTGGACCGGGCCCACCTTTTTTAGAGGGGTGAATTCGGCTCCACTCCTAAATAAAAAAAAAAAAATTTTAAATTAATTTTATTTTTTGCTCATTTAATAGCCACGGCCTTAGTACCTACAACTTTTTATTTAGATGTATCTTTAATTCTAATGAGAAGTTTTTATATTTTTAAAAATATAAATAAACTTGACTACGCAATATGTCCTTAATTAGAATTTCACTTTTGAAAAAATGTGAGTTTTAACTTTGTTACAAAATGAAAAATTGTGATGATTATTTATTATTTTTTGCAGTGATATAACTTGTATGTTTAGCTATTAAAGCTGGGCAAAGTAAAATTTGTTCCAAAACAGTACTAGTGGCTAAATCACGGAGCCTAACTTGGTCCGATCCACCCCGCCGTAAAAATTGAATGATGGGGGAATCGGACACCATGTTATTCTATTTTCATATATATTATTGACTTTTATTATGCCACTTAGCTATTTTATAATAAAACAGTGGTAAGATTATCTAGATTTGAATCAGTGAATATTTTTAAATTCAGAAAAGTTAAGTAAAGTTTTTTAAGAAAATTCTTTAGGTGGCAAGCTTTTGGAATTATGCCAGAAGCTTTATCAAAAACAATTTTCTTAAAAAACTTAACTTTTCTGAACTTAGAAATTTTTCTAACTTAGAAAAATTTTAGAACTGATTCAAATATAGAATAATATCCTAGAGACGGGGAAGGCGGATATTAAGTTAAATATTAAATAAAAAGTGAATTTAATATGAAAAAAACGAATTCCAAAAAGTGTCAAAATTTATCCCATAAAATATAGACATTAAGACATTAAGAATATAGAGACAGTAAGAAGCCACATGGGCATGTCGAGACTGGTCCCAGTCAACCCACTAACACAAGCATGCTCATGCAATCCACAAAGCACCCTAGGGCTTGTCAAATTACTGTAACTAAATCCACCATTTGGCTTAGTCAAATTAATGATATATACAATGATACCCAAAACATCCTACATGGCATTAATAACTAAGTTATGGTCACACATGCAGCCTAATATTAATAACTATTATAAATAAAAACCTGCCAATTGAGAGGGGTGAATTGGGCCACCACATTTTTATTCTTATTTAATCGATGTCATTATTGACATTTGTTTATTTATTACTAATTTTAATATGATAAATAATTATTATATAAGATAAAAATAAAATATAAATTGAATTTATACATAAAAGAAGGAATGTTAAAACGATGCCCGATTCACCCTCAATATGGTGGTCTTTAATCACCCCTCCAAGGTGAGTCTGAATGAGCTTTACTTAAACTTTAATAAAACTATTATAGAATTACATTTATTAGTTTGTTTTGTGTGCTTATTACCTACCATATGGCCTTGATTTGCAGTAAAAAAAAAATTCTAAAAAGAATGCATTAGGGGAAAGTCCGGGAGACGAAGTTATATCTAAAGTGGTCCAAGTCACCCCGCCCGCCGCTACTATATAGTAAATATTTTCAAAAACATTTTGCAAGACAAATTTTTATTTATCTCAAAGGAATATTTATTATATACATAATATATATTAGGGTGTATATATATATATAATATATATATATTATATATATATATATATAGTATATATATATATATATATATATTATAATAGTATATATATAATAATATTATATATATTATATATATAGTATATATATATATACATATATAATATATATATATATTATATATATATATATATATAATATATATTATATATATATATATAATATAAATATATTTATATTATATATATATATATATATACTATATATATATTAAAATCATTTTTGTAAAATATTTATCATTTTTCAAAAGGAAATCCTTTTTATAAATTTTTTAAAATCATCTTTTTATATAGTGATTCTATACATATAGCCTATAATGCGTCGGGCGGGTGACCGGGCCGCCTCTTTAGGAGGGTGATTCGGTCCAATAAAAAGATAAAATAAATAATAATAAAAAAAAACAAAAAAAAGTTCACGCTCATTTAATATCCACGCGGTAGTACTACAAGAGTTTTATTTAGGTCATCTTTAATTCTAGAAAGTTTTATATATTTTTAAAATGTTAGGAAATTAGGGTACAAAATGTCCTTCAATTGAAAATTTCACTTTTGAAAAAATGTGTTTTTTTTTTTACTTCGTTATAAAATGAAAATTTGTGGATGGATTTTAATTATTTTTCCAGTGGATACAGTTGAGTATGTTGCTTTAAACTGGCACAAAGTAAATTTTTGATCAAACAGTATTAGTGGCCAAAAATCACGGGGGCCTAACTTGGTCCGATTCACTCCGCGACGTAAAAATTGATGGAGGGGGGACTCGGACCACCATTGTTTTTCGTATATTTTACGATATTATTATTGACCATTTTATTACGTATATATATAATTAATTTAATATTAATAAAAAGTTTACTTATATTAAGTGAAAATTTTTTAAAAATTAAATTTTAATAAAAAAAACGGAATTCAAAAGTGTCAAAATTTTTGAGCGGAGAGGGTTGAATCGGACCACCTTTGTGAAAAACGGTTTTTTTAAGTTTGTTTTTTTTTTTAAAAAAAACACGTTTTTTTTTAAAACAATGTTTTTTTTTTTTTGTTTTTTTTTTTAAAATTACCTCTTATTATGTATATTTAAAGATGTCTTTAAATTATACAGTGTACCAATCCCCTTTAGGCCTAAATATTGGACTATAATACGGATTGTATATTACAGTGTATATATATATATATATATAATATATAATTTTATATATTTATATATATATAAATATTTATTATTATATATATTATATATCATATATATATATATATATATATATATATATATATATATATATGCTCAAAAAAGCGATGGATAAAACAGCTATATATATTAGGGATGGACCGGATAGTGAATTAGCCGGATAGGCGGACCGATATCCGGCTTGAAGTTTAAAACCGGCGATACCGGATATTCCCGGCAACAGTCTGTTATATATATACCGGTAGTATAATATATATTATATATATATATATATATTATATATATATAATATATATATAAGTATATATATAGTAATATAAGTGAGATGGATCATCTATGTCTTATTTTCCTACCCCACAGGATAACTAACAGCCTGAAAAAAAACTCGACCAAGAGAGTTAACCTCCATACCGACGGCTTCTCTCGCAAAGCAATCAAAGGTTAGACTTTGCAAGAGTCCCCGAGTCTAATTTTGAAGACGCCGAAGATTTAAACAACAGGAACATTGCCTTTTTTCCCTATAAAGGGTTCCGGATCATAGAAGCTTTCCTGGGTTTGAAGCGAGCTGTTCCATCTTACAAGCGGCAGATACTTCTCAAAAAATGCAAGATGAGTTCCTCTGAGGCGCCAGTTTTACTCTTAAAAGAAAAAAATTAAGAAGAAGACCTATATCAGAGATGTCACCATCGCCAAAGGTATAAAACCTAAACACATAATTCTTGTATAGACTATAAGAAAATTTTTTTTGATCTAAAGAATCCTTTGTCAACATACTAGAAATCTTATATAATAAAAAGAGAATAGATTCATTTACATCATTTAACAAAAAGAAGCTTGCCATTATCAAAGAAATCTTTATTAACTACAAGTATAATAATAATCATCTACGTTCGTACCTACCAGAAATCTACTTTGAGTAGATTCTGCTATTTATTGTGATAGTGCCCAAAGAAACCTTGTAAACTTAGGAAAACCCCAATAATTTTCACACACCAAAAGCAAACTCCCTTATAATCATAAAGTATATCTTCAAATATAACAAAATCTCACACATAGCTATTCATTCCTTGTACATAAACACGAATATATAAAAGAGGTAACAAAGACCAAGCATTTAAAGTTTTTAAAGTTTAGTTCATCCTAGACCTATAGAAGTTAATAAAATTACTACAAATTAATGCCATTACCGATAGATAGACGTTCATAAATAAAATTTTAAGTTATTAAAAAGATTACTTTGAGTAATCAAAAATACAATTAAAAGAATATTATAGAAAATAACTTTGTATCTACCAACCTATAAACATTACCAATAATAATTATTGAATCCTGTAAAAATAACAATTAACACTTGCTAAAAATAAAACCACTGTTAGAAACAAATACCCCAATTAAAACTTTTGTAAAAATATAAAATAAAATTTGCTTTCAAATATTTAAAGCAAAGTCATTCTTACATATAAAGGAATTTTTTTCTATTTTTATCTATATATTTTATATTATTTTTCATTATTTATTGGATTTGTTATACACATTCTTCATCCATTTTTTTTCGTATTGATACAAATATGCGTATGTATACATACACATATTTGTATAACTAATTATCTAATTATTTATTATAATATATTAATTACCTACCTATTGGAAAGATATATATTTATTTTACATTTATTAATATTTATTTAATAAAAGCCCTTTAGAGGTGGATTCTTTCTTTATCAAAGCTGCAGAGAGAGTAAAAGCTTAAAAGCTGTAAGTCCTTGTTGAAATTGATAAAGGTGTAACGATTTGTAACAAATAGGATTGGTGTAAGTATCCACCCAATTGTTGCCTGAAGATTTGAGAATATTGACAATATTTGGTGTATATTTTGCTTGGCTTTGGGAACAAGTTGATTCAATCTTGTTATTTTGATAGGTGACTGATATAAATTGGAAATAGTTGCAGTTCAAACGGACGAGCCTCAGTTAAAGTATCATCAAGTTAACGTAATTCCGCCAGAGAAAACGCTACGAAAAGAGTCACGCTTCCACCGATACAAAAGATCTTCATAACGTACCACCACACATAGAGACTGATCTTCCTACTTCGTTGAACAACATCCGTTCCAGAGAGGAAGCTTCTCTGAAGACGAGCTCGTCACCGGAATTTTACAGGTGAGGGTTTACCTTCAACTGGTGGTGGGTATCAAAACCTACCACAAATATATATACTATATATATTAATATATTATATATATATCATATATAATATATAGTATATATATATATAATATAATATTATATTGTATATATATACGGTATATATAATATATATATTATATATATATATTATGATATAATATTAAATATATATTATATTATATTATATTATATATATATATATAATATAATTATATATATATATATGATATATATATATATATAGACACAGGGTATTCTCACGATTACTGTACGAGATGTTTAAGTATGAAAATGTGTTAAGAATATAAGTTCGATTATTTAATTCATTAAGGAGGATGATGGAAAACGCGCAACGAAACATGCGAATGTCGAATGGGATTATATATTTTTTATGGCTTCTGTGAAATGCCTTCAAAAAATTGAGGTGGGACTCTTCCCGTGAATTTTGATACGGTTGTTCGTTTCCACGCAATGTACCATAAACGTCAATGTACCAACAAT
>JABUQX010044447.1:12500-27500 GCA_015478945.1 Trachelipus rathkii | reverse complement strand
GTTGGTGATGTAAAGGGACTAATCTAGTACGCTAGACGGGTCTTACATGGACGTCATGTTGTACCTGTGTTATTGTAAGTAGTGAGATATGGTCTGGAAATAAGAAGTATAGATCTAAAGTTTAATGGTGTTCAGATGAAACAATCCTTAGTAAAAACATAGGTAAGGGGCATTTGCTAGGTGTTAGAGAATTGATAAAAATTAGTTAATGAACATATTAGAGAGTTGTTTGGTGTGGTGTGAAGGAAAGGGTAAACGAGAGAATAAAGGAAAGTATGTTGAGATGTTTGGGTCATGTGGAAAGGATGAATGATAGTTGGTTTTTAAGCAAGATTTATAGTGGCGAGTGTGTTGAAAACCGACCGGTTGGGAGATCGAAGATCGAAGAAAAAGTTGATTGAGTAGTAAAACGAATGTCTGTAAGGAGAAAATTGTTGAGTTTGCAGAGGCGAAGAATAAAGGTGCATTAGATAAGAGAGTAATGGCGGCGCTGTTTGTGAGGGTGGTATGGTTGTGGGCCCACCTGGGTCAAGGATGAACCCTTACACTGACGATTTACCATAGTGAGGCGGTCCATCGCAAGTCCCGTGAAGCATATAGGTGGATTTATGACTGCGGAGAGTCCTTACTAATTAATGGAACAGAGGGGGGTAAGGCTGGGCTTCTTTTTTCGACTTTGTCATATTCTTCTACTGCTTTTCTTTTTCTGGTTGTACGCACCTACCACCAGTCTTGGGGAGAAAAGGGAGATGAAAATATATAGTATATATATTTATATATATATTATATATATATATATATATTAGTATATATATATATATTATATATATAATATATATATATATATATAATAATAATAATAATAATAATTAATAATAATAATCAATCATGTGAAATGTTAATATTATATGCCTCTAGAGCACTAATAAACTTATAAGTACTAAACTCTACTTTATATATTGTTTAATAACCTCTTGTTTAACATATATTGGTACTTTACTGTATTTTAATGCCTAAATACCTAAAAAGACTAGAATATATATGAAAAATAAGCCTAATTTAAAAAAAAAAACAAAATTTTTTGCCTTTGAGTCTTTTTTTAAAAAAAAAACGTGTTTTTTTCTTTTAAAAAAAACGAACGGTTTTTTTATATATAAACCCTTAATCAGACACCTTATTTATTCTTATTTCTATTTATCATTATTGGACATTTATTACTTATTACGAATTTAATATGATAAATAATTATGTTAATAAGTAAAAATTAAATATAAAATTGAATTTATACGTAAAAGAGGAATTTAAAAGGTGGGGGAGACTGAGCGTTATTCAAACTTTAATAAATTATTAATATATTTAGAATTACGTTATGATTTTTTGTGGTTAATGACCGACTATAGGGCTTGATTTTTCAAAACAAAAATTCCAAAAGATGTCATTAGGGGAGAGTCGGGAGCCCAAGTTATGCCTAAGGTGGTCTGCGTTTCTCCCGGCCATTTTACCTCAAAAGCTATATATATGATATATATATATATATTATATATATATATTTATATATATAATATAAATATATATATGATATAATATATATATATATATATATATTAAGTAATATTTTTCTAATTTCGCTAGATTTTCATAGTTGCCTATTTCATAATGTGCGATAAGATGGAGTTCAGGTCAATTCAACTATAAGAAAAGCCTATAAGATTTTGTTAAACTTCGAGCAGCTAGAGCTTTTTTTCCTAAAGATATCAGTCAGTTTTGTTTTTTTTATTCTTCATTATTTTTTTTGGGTCTACGCTATGATTTTTATAAAAATCGGCATGGAAGACCTTCTGTTCTATTATTACTTTAAAAATTATTTTAACATGTACAAAAATCTGTAGAAAAAACATCAAATAACTTTTTGATATCATGTGTAATTTAAATGTTTATAGTTTTAATATAATATTTACATGATTAAGATGCGCTGGAACTCAACAATTACCGGTTTAATGTTATATTTCAGCAGCTACGACAGTTACGTAATGCTTTCTCACATTAGCTACATAACTACTGAATAATGAAAATGAAAATTATCCCACTCTTTAGGAAAAAAAATTACACACTCTCAAAGTTGTTACAAATCCCATAGACTTTTCATTTTTGATCCATCAAGGTTAGGTCTCATTTCAGGCCCTCTAGTTCAAGTTATGATAAGTTTTGTTAAGTACGGTATACACAAAGAAAATCTATGTAGAATTAACAAATCTTATCATAACCTGAACTAGGATGGCCCTAAAATGAGCATGATGCCCACTAATTTTTTTTTATAAGAATATGGGAAAATTTTAAACTTTGAGAGGCTGTAACTTTATTTCCTAAAGACAAATCATTTTTGTTTTTTATTTTAAGCTTCATTATTATTTTTTTAGAGTATATTCTGTGATTTTTAATTTCTTTTTTATAAGAAAATCCTATGGGAAAATTCAAACTTTGAGAGGCGGTAACTTTTTTTCCTAAAGAGACCGCCGATTTTCATTTTCACTATTCATTATTATTTTTTTAGAGTATATATATCCTGTGATTTTTATAAAAATCAGGGATAACACCCATCTGCGCTATTATATAATGTTGAGACTTTTTTCCCCTGCAAGAGTGCGGGCCTCACCAATTAAGTGGGCTATATTTGATGTCCCTTCAGGCAGGCAAAAAAAAAATAAATAAATAAAATTTCAGTCAGACCATTGAGTTTTAAAGCTTGGAAAACCGACAGGCTAGAAAGATTGCAAAGCCCATCGAATTACTAATTAATAAGGGTCAACCATAGAACATTAACGTAACACGACAAATTGGAGACTCACAAGCTGCGTTCGTGGAAGCCCGACTGCAGCCCGTTTGCAAAATCGACTCACAAACGCTTCGAATTGAAAAAAATTACATTAACCAATCAGAGAACAGGAAATTTGAGTGCATCGAAAAACGGCCAAATGCGCCCGTCGGATCAGCTGACAAATGTAAACAATGCCAGAGTTCCATCCGCTCGGTCTTACTTTTTTTGTTTTTTTTACTTTAAATAATGTTCAATATTTTAGTAAATTGGAATTTATTTCAGGAAGAGATAGAAAGGAGGAGAAGAAGGTATATAAATTTGTAAAGATAATACTTGACTTATTGGTAATTCCACTATTCTTTAAGAATAAAATCAGTTCTTTAACTTCTCTCTCTCTTTATATATTATATATATATATATATAAATTTGTTTTGAAGTCTTAAAATATTCTATTTCTAAGTATATATATATATATATATTATAGATATTTAATAATATATATAAATATAATATACTATTAAAATATATATTTTAAAATAAAAGTTAAATGTTTCCTAGTATTTAAAGAAATGAGTCTAAAGTTAATGCAAAAATATATATACTATATATATATATATATATAATATATATATTTATGTATCTATTACTTCTATAGAATATATAAATAAAAATATATATATATATATATATATATATATATATAATATATATATATAGTTGACTAAATTAGCTTTAAACTCTTAAAATATTCATTTAAGTTTTAAGTCAAGCTTTTTTAAAGATATATCTTATATATATATATTATATATATATATATATATATATTATTTATATATATATTATATATATTATTAATATATAATATTATTATATATAATATATATATATAAAATATAATAATATAATAATAATAATAATAAAGAAGAATTAATAATTTTGAAGATGTTGTAAATAATAAATTAATCATAAAAAGATTCAAAAAGGTGAAAAAGGATACATAACTAGCAATAATTTGGTATCATGTTTTTACCAAAATTTTCTGATATGCTGATAGTTTATTTATTAATACAGAAGCAGATTAAAGTCATGAGTAATTTCTCATCATATCATGAAATAAAAGTAGGAAATAATTTTTAATATTTTAAAAGTTTCATAAACCTCTATACACAAAAATATGTAAATACTTTTTCCCAGAATTGAATAATGATGTTATGTTATTATCACAATATATTTTATTTTGTAAAGTATGATGCATTACACATATATATTAAATACAAAAAATATTTTTATATCTCTCAGATATGTTCCAAAGGTTCAGGATTACTTTGAACAAACTATACCACAGATGTTACCTGGAGATTTTAAAAGTCATTTTAGATTCAATATATTTTAAAACGTAAAATAAATTTTATATATATATATTAAAATATATATATATATATATATATATATATATATATATATATATATATATATATATATATATATATATATATATATATATATATATATATAATATTATATATAGTAATATATTATATATATATTACCTATAATATATATTATTATTATTATTATTATTATTATTATTATTTTTAACAGGCACTTTAATTTCCCATGCAATCGGACTCTTCAAGCGGGGTAGTGGTACGTGCAGCTTTCCTAATACATATTTCCTTCATCTCGCCCTCACCCACTTCCATTCCATTCTATCTCTCGCCAACAACCCTACCTTCTTCCACCCTCATCCCTCTCTTCCTCCAGCAATTCCTTTATTCCATCCATCCACCTTCTTCTTGGTCTCCCCTTCCTCTCCTTCCTTATCCCCTCCGCCTCCCAAAATCTCCTCCTAACCACCCTCTGCTCCTCCATTCTCTCCAGATGTCCAAACCATCTTACATATCCGTACTCCGCCCTTCTCACCAAAAACCATTCTTTCCAATCAACATTCTCTTCTTCATACCCTATTCCTAATCCTCTCTCTCTTACTAACCCCACAAACCGCTCTCAACCTCTTTCATCTCAAACACTTCTAATTTCTTCTCACTCCTAGCATTCAACCCCCATGTTTCACACCCATATAGTGCCGCTGGAACACAAATTTTTCAAACATACTTATCTTGAGTTTTATGTGATTAATCCCCCCCTTTCCATTAATTCCCTCAACCACTCAATACTCTTCATTCCTTCCCTTCTCCTACTCTATGATCTATCTCTTCCTTCTTCCCTCCTTCCTTACCCAAATCCATCCCTAAATATCTGAAAACCTTTACTTTTTCCAGTACTACACCTCCTACTCTAATCTCTAATCCCATCCCCTCATCTGTTTCCCCCTCCTCAAAACACTACCACTTTACTCTTACCTGGATTTATCTTAAGACCCCTTTGTCCACACACTCTCTCCAACTCCTTCACCAAAATACTACAACCCTTCTGAATCCTTCGCCACCAAGGTAGTATCATCCGCAAATAGTATCATGTTCACTTCCCATCTATCACCCCTATCCATCAATTCCACCCCTCTCCCCTCCCTCATCATTCCTCTGCAAACACTCTCCATAAATAAATTGAAAAGCCACGGCGACATTACACATCCTTGTCTCAACCCTCTCTCCACTCCAAACATCTCACTCTCCCCTCCTAATACTCTCACACACATTCTGCTGATTCCTATAAAAGGCCCTAATACCTTTACCAAATTTACCCCTACTCCATGTTCCTCCAGCACCCTCCATAAAATTCACCCCTCTCTTCACTCTTTCATATGCTTTCTCCAGATCTAAAAAAAACACCCATACACTTCCATATATTATATATATATATTATATATATATATATATATATATATATTATATATATATATATATAAAAGGTGCAAACAGTGCACAGAAAAATGGAAAAAGTTAGAATAAGAGCATGACAAAAAGTGAAGAAAATAATTAATCATACATAAAGTAATATTTTAAAATGTTTTTAAGAATTTTATTAACCAATGATGCTGTGTATTATGTTCTTTCAAGTTCTAGTTCTTTGTATTATCTATAATGTAAAATTTTTAGTATCAAAATTACCCATTAGGGCTAACAAGCATGCATTATTAACATTTCATGCAGGTTTTCTTCTTTGTAGACATAATGCAAACATCTCATCGTTAATTTTTGAAGTCTCTATGAAAAGAAGTTTTTATCAAAGAAAAGATAATTTTTAATTTATTTGAAATAATAAGGATCTCATGTTTGTTCGTTATACTAGGCCTTATATTTTATATACAGTATATATATATATATATATTATATATTATATATATATATATATAGTTATATTATATATAAATAATTATATATATATATATATAAGTATATTATTCTCTATATATATATATATATATCATATATATATATATATTATTTTTTTTTTTCTCCTACTTTACGTCTTCCATAAACACCTCTTATAGCGCACCGATACGAACGTATTCCCATATTTGTGTCTGAATCTCTCCCACTTTTAGAAGTAACTATTTTTTGTATCGTCAAGATACGGTGAATATCTTTATACATATGATGCGCTCTCTGTGTGTGAGTAATCCTGAGGACTATTATATAATACAAGGGATTATATTTTAGTAGTTTTTATTTATTTTTTGACTGACTGAAAATTTCATTTCCGCTCATCTCAATCTCCCTTTGGACACTGAAATACTCTCACTGCTGACAGGACCCTCCCATGGTGCTGGTTTTTTCAGCCCAGTATGGCAGCTTCTCTGTGAGCCGTGACATGTTTCAAAATTTAAATTTAATAAGTATTATATATATATATATATATAGTATAACGCTATATATACTATATATATTATATTATATATATATATATATTATATATAACTTATATATATATATATATTAATATATTCATATATAGTTATATATAGTTATATATATATATATATATATTTTCAGAATTTACTGAGAGACTTGCAGTTTGCCCATAACAATGCCCCAGAACTAATTAAAAATTGGCCATTTGAAAAGCTGTGCCTTGCTAGTATTTGGGTTCTTTCAACCCAAGAAAGTTATCGGTCAGTTGCAGATAGATTTAATACTTCTAAATCTGTAATTTTTCAGTGGTTACATTATTTTACTCGACTTCTAAAACAGGAAAAGAATGGAGAATTGCACTGGCCAGATGAGAATGAAAAACAACAGTATGTACATCAGTTTCTACAACGAGGTTTCCCTGGAACAATTGGAGCCATTGATGGTTGTCATATTCAAGTTAGTAAGCCGTCAGAAAATGCTGAAACCTATTATACTAGGAAAAATATACATGCAGTGAACTGTCTGGCAGTTTGTGATGCTCAAAAGAAGTTTATTTATGTATATATTGGAGATCCTGGAAGTTACCATGATAGCAGAGTCTTACGACGATCTACCCTTGGCCAAAGACTTTTAGAAAATGCTGCTTATTTAAATCCATTTCATCTGATTGGCGATAAAGCTTTTCCGCTGAATGTTTCGCTGATGGTTCCATATAGAGATAATGGTCATTTAAATGAAGTACAAAGTCTTTTTAATTACAAACTTTCTAGAGCGAGAATGGTGATAGAACATTCCTTTGGTCTACTGAAGAATAGATTCAGAAGGCTGAGATATTTAGAAGTAAAAGATTTAGAAAATATAAGTTTGATTATATATGCTTGTTGTATCATGCATAACATAATAACAGATGAAGATGAATATATTGAAGAAATTGAAGATTATGATGATAATCCAGGTAATGATGAAAATCCTGAACCTTTAAATAGGCGTCAGAATAATGCTGGCATGTACAAACGTGACCTTATTGCTGCAGAACTATAACTTTATTTCATAATTATTTGTATATATTATAATATATATATATATATATATATATATATATTATAATATATATATATATAATATATATATAATATATATAATATATTTATATATATATTATATATATTATTATATATATATATACTATATATATATTAATTTAAATAAAAAAATAAAAATTATATGTGGATATGAAAATAATGTACTTTACAAAATTTAAATTTTTTTTTTGTTTATATATTGAGTAAAAAAAATATTTTGTACTTGGTTCAAAGTTAAATCCATTAAAAAATAAACGTTTTAAAAATAAAACTTAGACAAAAATATAATTTCCTTTAATTTAAATTGTAAATAAATTTCATAAATTCCTTATATATAATATATATATATATAATATATTATATATATATATATATATATATATATATATATATATATATATATTATATATATAATATATTTATATTATATATATATATATATACTATAATATATATATATATAATATATATATATATATATTATATATATATACTATTTAGAAAAAGAGAATTCTTACAAGTTTCTAGTTTTGGGAAACTATGCGATATTCTGTGAATGAAGAAAGAAAAAAACAACTATTTTTAAAATACGGTATTTTTAGTTGTCCTTATGTTTCTTGAAAAATTTCCTTTTACTTAATTCATACTATTTAAAAATAAAAATCCTTCGAATATTATAATACACTAAGTAAATTGTTATTTAGCTTTGAGTGATAGAGAAAAATAAAATAAATTTCCTTTAAAATTAATCGTGTAAAAAGTAAATCCTATAAATTCCTATACATAAATCAAAGAAAAAAATTCTTATAAGTTTTTAATTTTGGGAAAGTATGCCATATTCCGTGAATAAAGATAGAACAAAAAACTATATGCTTGAAAAGAGTAAAAATAAAAAACAATTTTTATTACTCTTCATGATGATTTTACCTCGGATTTTTCTACTGCATTAGCAATTCTTTTCATTTCGGCAGTTAGAACTTTAACTGCATTATCAATTGACGCTGCTACTTGATTTCCTGATATACATAGAACTTCAACTGCATTATCTATTGATTCTGCTACTTGATTTCCTGATATACTAACAGCATTGGTCAAGTCTTCAAGTATTTTTTTTTTGATCTTCCATGTAGGAATGGAAGTTCGGGTCCCTTTCAACACCCTTAAATTTCTTTCTTTTGGCTTCACCTTTAGGTGAAGCAGAATAACTTCTCCTCTTAACTAGCTTGTCTGAAAAGTTTTTAACTTCAAATGAGGGTCCTGGAATGGCTAATTCTTCATGCTGAATTCTTCCTTCTGGTTTTGTAGTTTTAATATTTGATTCTTGTTTGTTAAAACTATCAATGGTTGCTACTGGAGGAGGTGTACTTTCCTTTCTTTGTTTTGAGAACAATTTCTGGCAAATTACATTAATATATATATATAATATATATATAATATATATATTTATATATATATATATATATAATATATATATATAATATTATATTATATTATATATATATAATATATAAATATATATATATATATTTATATATATATATATATATTATATATTTAATATAAATATATATATATATATATATATATATATATATATATATATATATATATATATATATATATATATATATATATATATATATATATATTGCTCCTCTCCATCTACTGTCTAGAGTGAGATGGTAAAGACATCAGCAAATATTTACATTTTAAATTGTAATATGTAAACTCATAAAATTTTGAATCGTAAATTTGCTCAATTTATTAAATTAATTTTGCAAATAAAAGAATGGAACACCATATGGTAATTAACAATGAATTTAAAGAAACGAATACATTATGCTAACTAACTATTTTGAATTTAGACCAAAAAATACCACTTCTATGAAACTAAAAAGCTTTTGAAAATAAAAAAAAAAAATTTTTTTTTTAAATATACATCATATTCTGTTGAATATCTGCAATATATATTGCCATATAAAGACTTTCAAAACTTTAAATCTATAATCATCGTGAAGATACCTAGCCAATTTGGAACGACAAGAAACCCAAGTTTTATAATTCAAATCTAAATCATATTAGGAACTATAAAAATCTCAATAAGTATATAAAGAAAAAATATATTTAAATAAACAAAAATACGTAATAGTACCATTGTACAAGGTTAATAGGATCTATGGGAGAATTACTTTGAGTCAGGAATGAATTGGAGGAATGTGAATTTGTTTGAAGCGAGAAGAATGATGCACAATCGGGAAGAATGGCGGAAGTATGTGAGGAGGGGGGGCGGTATGGCTGTAGGCTTGCCCAAGGGATGAACTTTGACAATGTTTCATGGATAGAAAATATATTAGATAGACGGAAGCAAAATGTAAGACCAACATCTCCCGATACACCATTCTAAAAACATTGAATTTTAAGTTAATAATAAATAAAATAGTTAGTTTTAGACAGAAAAATCTGGAGTCAGTGGTAATAGTTGTGGTGTGGTGGTGACGATAATGATAATAAAAATAAGTAATAATAACTTGCATCATAATAAGGCCATGTCTGCCTTGATTCTCCTGTCTGTTTCTGTCTATCCCTGTTTCGTCTAAAAGTGCCAAGTAGATTTCCCCACTTCGTTTTAATGTGTTCTTTTTTAGGAGAGTAACCTTCCGCCTTAAAGTCTTGTTTAATTTTTCTGTAAGCCACATCCCTCGTCATCATGTTGCTAAACTTCACATAGTTTTCAGACATTGACGTAAGTAAAAGCGATGTCTTTTTGTCTGTCCATGCAAAACCTGAGAAAATTTACAAGTTTTTTCAATATAAAGATCATAAGGTCTTGTCATACTGTTCGTAATTCAAAATTTATTATGATCATCATCATCATCTATCCAATTTCCTATACACCCGCTTAACCAAAGCGACTCTCAATATATCCTTTTTCAACATGACAAACATTTATAATATCTAATTATTTTCTCATTCCAAGCCCTTCTTTTTCATCCAACATATAGCCTAGATATTTAAACTCGATTACTTTCTCCAATTGTGTTCACCATCCAACAAGATTTCACTGCATACTCTCCTCACTCATACTCATCACCTTACTCTTATCCACATTTACTTCAAACCCTCCTTTTACACACCCTGCCATATCCATCTACAAATCCTCTCAAACTCTTTTCTTCAGATTCATACAAAAAAAAAAAACAAATTCATATTAAATAAGTAAGGCCCAAAGCATCTTCCACTCTCTTCCATTCTTAGTCATTCTAACATACTCTCCTGCTCCTACCATTAATTCTTTCATCACCCTCCATAACCAATTAAATAGCAACGAGACAATAAACAACCTCTGTCTTACACTCAACTATAAATAATCTTTAAAACCTTCCTGTCAATGCCTGTTGCAAGTTCCTTTTAGTCAATAACACTCTCCTTTCTCTCATTATAAAATTTGAAAAATTCATCAGACTTCACAAAGTTCTGTTTTTGTGTCCTGGGAGGGACTGATTGTGTTTAAGAAGAGAGGCTGCTGTATAATATTTTAGAACAAGAATACTGCGCTACGACAAGGATTTTTGAAAATCGATCAGACACTTCTTCCTTAGCACAAGAATCAAGTGCTACAGACACAAGAGTATGCAGACAAATATTGAAAGAATGATTAGTAGGGGTTTCAGTATTTTTTTTAAATTAATATAAGACATTATTTGATCACTGGTTGGTCTTGAGAGAAGAGGTAATGAATTTTTTAAAAGATAGGAAATCAGATTACAAGTTAAGTTATTTATAAATAGTTCTACTTTAAAGAATTCGATGAATGGCGAATATAGCAAACCTGTTTGTGTTTTCTGGCTTTTCTTTTGATTCAGATCTAGTAAGAAGAGTGGGCTCTTCTTACAGCATTTCTCGATTTTAAGGTTGCCAGTCCTTGAAGATCTGCCTGCATAAGTAGGATCTAAATTGAAAAAGAAATTGTTTGTGTAGATTATTAAAAGTTGTAAAAAAACACGGGCACATTTTATAAAAAAATTTGCTTAAATTGTGTACCTTTTTAAATGGTTGGTCTATTAGACTAAATCGGTATGTCAGTGAGAGTGTTAAGTCTAGAATATATGAAGGAGAAATGAAGATAGAATTGGAAAGGTACATTTGTTCACCTTTTGCAGCTTCCCAGCGCTTTTATTAGAGTGGATTAGAAGTGGTCGGTGTCCGAGCAAGATTAGTTATGTTGCCATCTAGGCGCATAAGTGAATTATATATATATATTTATATTATAATTTATATATTATATATATATATATTATGTAATATATACTATGTAATAGTAGTAAAGATATATATATATATAGATAGTATATATATAATTATATATTTTAGATTATAAGTATAATGTATATACTTTCAAAACCCTCCTTTACACATCATGATGATCCCATCTAGCTCAATATGTCTCCAAACGTCTCGTCTTCAGATTCAATTACAAAAAAAAACAAATCATAGCAGCTACAGTCAGCAAAGCATCCTTCTTCTCTTCATTCCTCAGTCATTCTAACATACTATCCTACTACCTCTACATTAATTCTTTCAATACCATCCTAAACCAATTAATTAGCAAACGGACAAATAACACAACCCTGTCTTACATCACTATTAAATAATCTTAAACCATTCCTGTCAACGCCTGTTGCAAGTTCATTTTAGTCAAATACAAACTCCGCTTCTCTCATTTTCTCACTCATTTGTTTCAGCGTAAAAATTTGAGACATATCCTCTACCAGTTTTAAAAGAAGCACCTTCTTCTTCACCAATCAAGTCCTCAGACACAAGAAACAGACTTTAGACCTTTTAAGTTTCATTTTTTAAATATTAAGACATTATTTAATTTTTGGAGTAAGGTAATGAATTTATAAAAGATAGAAACAGAACAAGAGTTTTATATACTACTTTAAATTGATGAATGCTGAATATACAAACCTGTTTGTGTTTCTGGCTTTTCTTTCTGATCAGATATAGAAGAAGAGTCTCTTACAGCAATTTTGGAAAGGTGATCCTTGAAGATTTGACTGGCATAAGTAGGATCTAAAAGAAAAAGAATTGTTAAAAAAATTGTAAAAAACACGCTTTAAAAAAACATTTCCTTAAATTGTACCTTTTTAAATGGTTGTCTATCCTATCATTATTTTGTTTACTTTTCCAGCCCCACTCTTTTATGAGAAGTGTGGGTACTACAGATATTTTGCCATCTAGGCCAAAGGAATAATATATATATAAAATATATATATATATATATATATATATATATATATATATATATATATATATATATATATATATATATATATATATATATATATATATATCTCAGTGGCAGCTTGTGGTCAAAATTCTTGAGTAGGCAAATCAATATATATATATATATATTATATATATATATAAGTATATAAGTAGCAGTATATATATATATATGCTGGTTGTTGATGTTATATATATATATATATATATATATATATATATATATATAATAGTTATTATAAGTATATATATATATGTTATATATATATATATATATATATATATATATATATCTAAGTGGCGCTCATGGTCTGACATAATGTCAATATATATATATATATATATATATAGCAGCATATATATATATATATATATATATAAATATATATATATATATATATATATATATATATATATATATATATCATTGGCGGCCCTTGTCAAAATTCTTGAGTAGGCATATATATATATAAGGTTATATATATATATATATATATATATATATATATATATATAGTATATATATATATATATATATATATATATATATATATATATATATATATATATATATATATATATATATATATATATATATATATATATATATATATATATATATATATATATTTTTAAAAATTTTTTTTTTAAAAATTTCAAATACAATACATAATTAATATTATAAATTGTAATTAAATTTAATATATGCAACAATACTAACCAGTTTCCAATCTATATTTTTCTTCTTCATTAACATACATTTGAATAACCACTCCATTCTCATCAGTCAAAGTCATTTGCTGAAGATCGGACATTTTATAATTTTAATTTTTTTCCTGTAAAAGAAAAACAAATACAATAACAAAATCATCCTTGTTGCTCTACTTTGCACTAGCTCTTGCATATCTAAGTTCTTTGTCATAAAAAATAAGTAACCCAAACATTGCAATGTGTTATGCATAGCATCTTACTAGCGCAACTTCTTGCTTCCAAACACTGGTAAGCCACCTTCAAGTTACTACTTATAATTTTACCCAAATTTTTTCTTGGTCCACAAACTTAAGCCAATCCAAATTCATACCATAAAAGCCTTCATTTTAACAACCTGTATGAAAAACCTTACACTTTTTACTAATAGAATTCATTTGCCACTTATCTGCTCACCCAAGAAATTTATCAAAATTATTTTGAAATTTTTAAATATCCTTCATTATTCCTTACTGAGGCAGTCAACTTTGTATCATCCTAAGTCCTTATGAATTTAGTGTTTTGTCCCTTTATATACAAAGGTGTTGGTTAGCAGCATATATATATATATATATATATATATATATATATATATATATATATATATATATATATATATATATATATATATATATATATATATATATATATATATATATATATATATTCCACCAAACTCTTCACATATGCCAATGACATTACCTTACTTTCACAAGACCAGGATGTTCCCACAGTCACTCGACATACCCAAGAATACATCCTCAATTTTGAAAACTGGCTCCATACTAACCGAATGACAGCATCCCCCGAAAAATCATCAATCATCCTCCTTACTACAGATCGACACCAATCATCTCTCCACCCCTTAGTACAATTAAATAACAATCCCATCCCTCTCAATGAAACCACAAAAAATATTAGGCCTTACACACGACAATCACCTTTACACCCTTCTCCTCGCACACATCAAATATATCTCTAAGTTCGTAAAGTTGCTAAGTTGTTAGCCTTGTTTTTAAGAATATGCAGTGGCAAGCTTCTGGCATAATTCCAGAAGCTTGCCACTGAAGAATTTTCTTAAAAAACTTTACTTAACTTAACTTTTCTGAACTTAGAAACTTTTTTCAGAAAAAAGTCACAGTACAGTATCTACAAATATGCCATATATATATATATATATATATATATATATATATATATTTATATATATATAGATAAAAATATATATATATATATATATATATATATATATATA
>JABUQX010044447.1:0-7500 GCA_015478945.1 Trachelipus rathkii | reverse complement strand
TGACCTCTGTACGGGCCTCCAAAAAATTTATGTGACATCTAGACATGTTGGCCCTTTTAACTAGTACCTGGTTTGGTTTTTAAAATAATATTACAACCAGAGACTGTTGCCCCGTACGATTAGAGTTACAAGAGGTGCAAATATACTGGTATATCCAAATAAGCATTGAATTTTTCCTTTATTCTGACCAAAATTCAAGCCCTCTGTACGGGACTCCAAAAAATTTATGTAACATCTAGACATGTTGGCCCTTTTAACTAGTACCTGGTTTTTAAAATAATATTACAACCAGAGACTGTTGCCCCGTACGATTAGAGTTACAAGAGTTGCAAATATTCTGGTATATCAAAGTCGGCATTGAAATTTTCCGTTATTTTGACGAAAATTCATGACCTCTGGACGAGCCTCCAAAATATTTATGTGACATCTAGACATGTTGGCCCTTTTAACTAGTACCTGGTTTTTAAAATAATATTACAACCAGAGACTGTTGCCCCGTACGATTAGAGTTACAAGAGTTGCAAATATTCTGGTATATCAAAGTCGGCATTGAAATTTTCCGTTATTTTGACCAAAATTCATCCTCTGTACGGGCCTCCTAAAAATTTATGTGACATCTAGACATGTTGGCCCTTTTAACTAGTACCTGGATTTTAAAATAATATTGCAATTAGAGACTGTTGCCCCGTACGAATAGAGTTACAAGAGTTGCAAATATACTGGTATATCCAAATCGGCATTAAATTTTTCCGTTATTTTGACCCAAATTCATGACCTCTGTACGGGCCTCCAAAAAATTTATGTGACATCTAGACATGTTGTCCCTCTTAACTAGTACCTGGTTATTAAAATAATATGACAACCAGAGACTGTTGCCCCGTACGATTAGAGTTACAAGAGTTGCAGATATACTGTTATATCCAAATCTTCATTGAATTTTCCCATTATTTTGACCAAAATTTATGACCTCTGTATGGGCTTCTAAAAAAATTATGTGACATCTAGACATGTTGGCCCTTTTAACTAGTACCTGGTTTTTAAAATAATATTACAATCAGAGACTGTTGCCCCGTACGATTAGAGTTACAAGAGTTGCATATATACTGGTATATCAAAATTGGCATTGAATTTTTCCATTATTTTGACCAAAATTCATGACCTCTCTACGGGCCTCCAAAAAAATTTATGTGACATCTCGACATGTTTTTCCTTTCAACTAGTACCTGGTTATTAAAATAATTTTACAACCAGAGACTGTTGCCTCGTACGATTAGAGTTACAAGAGTTGCATATATACTGATATATCAAAATTGGCATTGAATTTTTCCATTATTTTGACCAATATTCATGACCTCTGTACGGGCCTCCAAAAAATTTATGTGACATCTAGACATGTTTTCCCTTTTAACTAGTACCTGGTTTTTAAAATAATATTACAATCAGAGACTGTTGCCCCGTACGATTAGAGTTACAAGAGTTGCATATATACTGGTATATCAAAATTGGCATTGAATTTTTCCATTATTTTGACCAAAATTCATGACCTCTGTACGGGCCTCCAAAAAATTATGTGACATCTAGACATGTTGGCCCTTTTAACTAGTACCTGGTAATAAAAATAATATTACAACCAGAGACTGTTGCCCCGTACGATTAGAGTTACAAGAGTTCCATATATACTGGTATATCAAAATTGGCTTTGAATTTTTCCATTATTTTGAACAAAATTTATGACCTCTGTACGGGCCTCCAAAAAATTTATGTGACATCTAGACATGTTGGCCCTTTTAACTAGTACCTGGTAATAAAAATAATATTACAACCAGAGACTGTTGCCCCGTACGATTAGAGTTACAAGAGTTGAATATATACTGGTAAATCAAAATTGGCATTGAATTTTTCCATTATTTGACCAAAATTTATGACCTCTGTACGGGCCTCCAAAAATTTATGTGACATCTAGAGATGTTGGCCCTTTTAACTAGTACCTGGTAATAAAAATAATATTACAACCAGAGACTGTTGCCCCGTACGATTAGAGTTACAAGAGTTGCATATATACTGGTATTTCCAATTCATCATTGAATTTTACCATTATTTTGACCAAAATATATGACCTCTGTACGGGCCCCCAATAAATTTATGTGACATCTAGACATGTTTTCCCTTTTAACTAGTACCTGGTAATAAAAATAATATTACAACCAGAGACTGTTGCCCCGTACGATTAGAGTTACAAGAGTTCCATATATACTGGTATATCAAAATTGGCATTGAATTTTTCCATTATTTTGACCAAAATTTATGACCTCTGTACGGGCCTCCAAAAAATGTATGTGACATCTAGACATGTTGGCCCTTTTAACTAGTACCTGGTTTTTGAAATATTATTACAACCAGAGACTGTTGCCCCGTACGATTAAAGTTACAAGAGTTCCATATATACTGGTATATCAAAATTGGCATTGAATTTTTCCATTATTTTGACCAAAATTTATGACCTCTGTACGGGCCTCCAAAAAATTTATGTGACATCTAGATATGTTGGCCCTTTTAAATAGTACCTGGTTTTTGAAATATTATTAGAACCAGAGACTGTTGCCCCGTACGATTAAAGTTACAAGAGTTGCAGATATACTGTTATATCCAAATCTTCATTGAATTTTCCCATTATTTTGACCAAAATTCATGACCTCTGTACGGGCCTGCAAAAAATTTATGTGACATCTAGACATGTTGGCCCTTTTAACTAGTACCTGGTAATAAAAATAATATTACAACCAGAGACTGTTGCCCCGTACGATTAGAGTTACAAGAGTTGAATATATACTGGTATTTCCCAATCATTATTGAATTTTACCATTATTTAGACCAAAATTTATAACCTTTGTACGGGCCTCCAAAAAATTTATGTGACATCTAGACATGTTGGCCCTTTTAACTAGTACCTGGTAATAAAAATAATATTACAACCAGAGACTGTTGCCCCGTACGATTAGAGTTACAAGAGTTGCATATATACTGGTAAATCAAAATTGGCATTGAATTTTTCCATTATTTTGACCAAAATTTATGACCTCATGTACGGGGCCTCCAAAGATTTATTGTGACATCTCGACATGTTTCTCTTCCTTTTAACTAGTACTAGTTATTAAGATAATATTTACAACAGAGGACTGTTGCCCGTAGCGAACTTATAGGTAGCCGTACCTTCACCTAGAGTTGAATATATACTTGGTATTTCCCACAAAGTTCATCATTGAATTTTCACACCTAATTTATAACAGATTCTACATAGGAGAACCCTGCTGTACGGGTCTCCAAAAAATTTATGTGACATCTAGACATGTTTTCCCTTTTAACTAGTACCTGGTAATAAAAATAATATTACAACCAGAGACTGTTGCCCCGTACGATTAGAGTTACAAGAGTTGAATATATACTGGTATTTCCAAGTCATCATTGAATTTTTCCATTATTTTGACCAAAATTCATGACCTCTGTACGGGCCTTCAAAAAATTTATGTGACACCTCGACATGTTTTCCTGTTTAACTAGTACCTGGTTATTAAAATAATTTTACAACCAGAGACTGTTGCCCCGTACGATTAGAGTTACAAGAGTTGCATATATACTGGTATATCAAAATTGGCATTGAATTTTTCCATTATTTTGACCAAAATTCATGACCTCTGTACGGGCCTCCAAAAAATTTATGTGACACCTCGACATGTTTTCCTGTTTAACTAGTACCTGGTTATTAAAATAATTTTACAACCAGAGACTGTTGCCCCGTACGATTAGAGTTACAAGAGTTGCATATATACTGGTATATCAAAATTGGCATTGAATTTTTCCATTATTTTGACCAAAATTCATGACCTCTGTACGGGCCTCCAAAAAATTTATGTGACATCTAGACATGTTGGCCCTTTTAACTAGTACCTGGTTTTTGAAATATTATTACAACCAGAGACTGTTGCCCCGTACGATTAGAGTTACAAGAGTTGCAGATATACTGTTATATCCAAATCTTCATTGAATTTTCCCATTATTTTCACCAAAATTCATGATCTCTGTACGGGCCTCCAAAAAATTTATGTGACATCTAGACATGTTGGCCCTTTTAACTAGTACCTGGTAATAAAAATAATATTACAACCAGAGACTGTTGCCCCGTACGATTAGAGTTACAAGAGTTGCATATATACTGGTATTTCCAATTCATCATTGAATTTTACCATTATTTTGACCAAAATATATGACCTCTGTACGGGCCCCCAATAAATTTATGTGACATCTAGACATGTTTTCCCTTTTAACTAGTACCTGGTAATAAAAATAATATTACAACCAGAGACTGTTGCCCCGTACGATTAGAGTTACAAGAGTTCCATATATACTGGTATCAAAATGGCATGAATTTTTCCATTATTTTGACCAAAATTCATGACCTCTGTACGGGCCTCCAAAAAATTTATGTGACATCTAGACATGTTGGCCCTTTTAACTAGTACCTGGTTTTCGAAAATATTTATTACAACCAGAGACTTGGTTTGCCCCGTACGATTAGAGTTACAAGAGTTGCATATATACTGGTATATCAAAATTGGCATTGAATTTTTCCATTATTTTGACCAAAATTTATGACCTCTGTACGGGCCTCCAAAAAATTTATGTGACATCTAGATATGTTGGCCCTTTTAAATAGTACCTGGTTTTTGAAATATTATTAGAACCAGAGACTGTTGCCCCGTACGATTAAAGTTACAAGAGTTGCAGATAATATATACTGTTATATCCAAATCTTCATTGAATTTTCCCATTATTTTGACCAAAATTCATGACCTCTGTATGGGCCTGCAAAAAATTTATGTGACATCTAGACATGTTGGCCCTTTTAAATAGTACCTGGTAATAAAAATAATATTACAACCAGAGACTGTTGCCCCCGTACGATTAGACGTTACAAGAGTTGAATATATACTGGTATTTCCCAATCATTATTGAATTTTACCATTATTTAGACCAAAATTTATAACCTTTGTACGGGCCTCCAAAAAATTTATGTGACATCTAGACATGTTGGCCCTTTTAACTAGTACCTGGTAATAAAAATAATATTACAACCAGAGACTGTTGCCCCGTACGATTAAAGTTACAAGAGTTGCAGATATACTGTTATATCCAAATCTTCATTGAATTTTCCCATTATTTTGACCAAAATTCATGACCTCTGTACGGGCCTCCAAAAAATTTATGTGACATCTAGACATGTTGGCCCTTTTAACTAGTACCTGGTTATTAAAATAATATTACAACTAGAGACTGTTGCCCCGTACGATTAGAGTTACAAGAGTTGAATATATACTGGTATTTCCAAGTCATCATTGAATTTTACCATTATTTTGACCAAAATTCATGACCTCTGTACGGGCCTCCAAAAAATTTATGTGACATCTAGACATGTTTTCCCTTTTAACTAGTACCTGGTTATTAAAATAATTTTACAACCAGAGACTGTTGCCCCGTACGATTAGAGTTACAAGAGTTGCATATATACTGGTATATCAAAATTGGCATTGAATTTTTCCATTATTTTGACCAAAATTCATGACCTCTGTACGGGCCTCCAAAAAATTTATGTGACACCTCGACATGTTTTCCTGTTTAACTAGTACCTGGTTATTAAAATAATTTTACAACCAGAGACTGTTGCCCCGTACGATTAGAGTTACAAGAGTTGCATATATACTGTTATATCGAAATCGGCATTGAATATTTCCATTATTTTGACCAAAATTCATGACCTCTGTACGGGCCTCCAAAAAATTTATGTGACACCTCGACATGTTTTCCTGTTTAACTAGTACCTGGTTATTAAAATAATTTTACAACCAGAGACTGTTGCCCCGTACGATTAGAGTTACAAGAGTTGCATATATACTGGTATATCAAAATTGGCATTGAATTTTTCCATTATTTTGACCAAAACTCATGACCTCTGTACGGGCCTCCAAAAAATTTATGTGACATCTAGACATGTTGGCCCTTTTAACTAGTACCTGGTTTTTGAAATATTATTACAACCAGAGACTGTTGCCCCGTACGATTAGAGTTACAAGAGTTGCAGATATACTGTTATATCCAAATCTTCATTGAATTTTCCCATTATTTTCACCAAAATTCATGATCTCTGTACGGGCCTCCAAAAAATTTATGTGACATCTAGACATGTTGGCCCTTTTAACTAGTACCTGGTAATAAAAATAATATTACAACCAGAGACTGTTGCCCCGTACGATTAGAGTTACAAGAGTTGAATATATACTGGTATTTCCAAGTCATCATTGAATTTTACCATTATTTTGACCAAAATTCATGACCTCTGTACGGGCCTCCAAAAAATTTATGTGACATCTAGACATGTTTGCCCTTTTAACTAGTACCTGGTAATAAAAATAATATTACAACCAGAGACTGTTGCCCCGTACGATTAGAGTTACAAGAGTTGCATATATACTGGTATATCAAAATTGGCATTGAATTTTTCCATTATTTTGACCAAAATTTATGACCTCTGTACGGGCCTCCAAAAAATTTATGTGACATCTCGACATGTTTTTCCTTTTAACTAGTACCTAGTTATTAAGATAATATTACAACTAGAGACTGTTGCCCCGTACGATTAGAGTTACAAGAGTTGAATATATACTGGTATTTCCAAGTCATCATTGAATTTTACCATTATTTTGACCAAAATTCATGACCTCTGTACGGGCCTCCAAAAAATTTATGTGACATCTAGACATGTTTTCCCTTTTAACTAGTACCTAGTTATTAAGATAATATTACAACTAGAGACTGTTGCCCCGTACGATTAGAGTTACAAGAGTTTGCATATATACTGGTATTATCAAAAAATTGGCATTGAATTTTTCCATTATTTTAACCAAAATTCATGACCTCTGTACGGGCCTCCAAAAAATTTATGTGGACACCTCGGACATTGTTTTTCACTGTTTAACTAGTTACCTGGTTATTTAAAATAATTTTTACAACCAGAGACTGATTGCCCCGTACGATTAGAGTTACAAATTGCATATATACTGGTATATCAAAATGGCATTGACTTTTTCCCATTAGTTCTTTTCTCCCTACCATATTGCACCTCTGTTCTGGCCTCCCCCATAACGTTCAAGCTCGTCCTGTAAGCTCTTCTACTCGTCCCTTGGTTTGCAATCTTTATTCCACCCGCCTGTTGCCCGGTTCCGCTTCGCGTTCCCCGCGTGCCTCTCTTACTTTCTATCGCCCTATTCCTTTCCTTTTCCCATCTTTTCCCCCTTCCCTTCGACTGTCACTCTGATCATCATCTCCGTCTATTTTTATGGAAGTCTAACAGCATGCCCTATTTCCCTCGTCCCTGGTCCTCCCCCCTCCTTTTCCCCCGCGGCCTGTTGCCCGTCCGTTCGCGTTCCCTGCTTGGCGCGTCTCTCTCCT
>JABUQX010044446.1:55000-65537 GCA_015478945.1 Trachelipus rathkii | reverse complement strand
TACTGATGTGATAAATTATCTAATTGATTTCGAGTGATATATATATATATATTATAATTTATATAATATATATATTATATTGCATACATGAGTATATGCATAAAAGCATTTACACTTTTAGACGTATTTGAGACATTTTAGAAGTATTATTTTTATATTTTCAAATCATTTTTATTTGAAATTTTATATTATATATTTTATTATTTATAATTATTGTTATTTATTTATTCATTTTTTAATATTAGAATTATTTTTAATTATTAATTTTAATTATTTTTTAAATTTAATTTTAATTTAATTTGCTATAAAATAAAAATTAATATTTTTATTTTTTGTGTATATAACTATGGTAATTTCGTCCCGAGAACTAACACGTGGCTTTTTACGATCCAAACATAACATTGCGCATCTATATTATATATGTATATAATATAGCGCCATTATACTCAAGCGAGCTGAAGGGAGGGGAGAGAGAGAGAGAGAGAGAGAGAGAGCAGAGAGAGATGAGAGAGAGAGGGGGAGAGGAGTTGCAGTTCGAGAGAGGCAAGTATATATATATATATAATATATTATTATATATATATAATATAAAATAATATATATATATATATATATATATATTATATTATATATTTAATATATATATATATATATATAATTATATATATATTAAATATTATATTAATATATATATTATTAAATATATATATAATATATATTAATTATATATATAATTAAATATATATATATAATACTTATTTATAATATTAAACCTAAATTGTTTAGACCATGATTTTTCGGCACCTTTAGAACCCTTGTCCACTGGATAATAACACTCTATATATAGAGAGAGAGGAAGAAAGAGAAAAGAAAGAGAGAGAAGAGAAGTAAAATAACACTACACCCTTAGGGGGTTGGGGCTGTGCCCCAAACCTTTCTATCGTCTCTGAGAACTAATTCTTTGATTTTATTTTTACCTTATTTTTATCACTATATAAAACTAACCTTAACCTCATGATCGCGTGAGTGACCATTATTATTTTATCCTTATCCACCTATCTATCCTAACCTAAGAGCCCTCATTCTCCCGAACCTAACACATACTGACTTCAGTACACTTATGATATCCTATAACCTAAACCCTATTCTTGCGTAATCTATTTCCTATCAGCTGACAATTTTACCACTAAGCATTAATTGTGTATTACAATACACACTACTATCCTATAAACAACACCTCTGAACTACTAGACCAACCCCTATCGGACCCCGTTAAACTATATTTCTGTACTTGAGCTACATCTAAATCAACAGAGTAACTGATAAGCCTACCTTTTTGGTACAGGATACATGATCTTAATAACACTTTAGAGGATACACATGTAGTAAAAACCTCATTGATCATTTGTATGGATAATAATATTAAAGTCCACACTGAGAAGACTGTATATATTTACCGCGTAAGATTAAGGTACCATCCATATTTCACTCACAGCGACCACATTCAGAATACATTATATATAGAGATAAGCTATAAAGCATCGAGCGTTTACTTCTTAAACAACACACCTATATACTTATCCACCACACACACACCACACACTTATACTTATACAACCTGCCTCCACGGCAGAGCCACATATTTATGTATGAGCACAATACGATATCACAAGTTACTTCTCAATTTCATTTAATATAATATTGGTAGATCTACAAAAATTAAATAGTATATAGAGAATCCCATAGAAAACCACACAACTACACAGACACACACTCACACACACACGATGTTGCGACCTATGACACTATACCGACACATTCACTTGATAAAAACCTCAAGTAGGCACAGTGCACTGATGAAAAATTCACTGATATAAAGAACCCTGATCTCATTCTATCTTGAGTGAACATATATTGCATTTACCTAATCTATATGCACATATATATATATTTATTTACCCTTATATTAATATAAGGTTTTTGAATAATAATTATATACCCTATAACATTATAACACACACATATATAATATCACACATATCACAATTAATATATCTGTTAACACATTATAAATCGACATGAATGACTTCTCTCATAATTGACACTTTTTTATCCTTTACCTACACTCACCATATAATAGTTACATAAGATACATACAACTCCTAACCTACCACACGTATAACGATCTATACATAACCTCTCTGGTCTTACATGTAAAGGCCCTCAAATTTTTGAGAGGCGACCATGCGACATAAGATGATATTAGGCAACATTGAAAGAAACATTTTTATTGAAACGATTTATAGCAGATACTCTATACACACTGCCTATACTTCATTTCCATCAGACATAAAATAATAATCATTTTTAATATTATATAAGTTTTATATATTTATTATTTTTATATAATTATTGCAATGTAAGTATATATAAAAAAAAACCAGAGTGCATGATATATTAATATAAACATTAATTATATTTTTTTTTATATACCGAATATATAATTATAATATATCATTAAAATACAAATATTAATATATATTACATACCTTAAAAGCAGTAAATCATGTAAAATATTCAAATATATATATAGAGGTGTTACTACTAAACCTAAGGGGGGATTATAAAGTAATAGACTTTTTTGGATTTATATTAAGATTTAACCGCACTCGCTTTAAAATTTTCATGAGTATACTTATGCTTTAATATCGTGCATCGATATATATATATTACCAGCTTCTAACCTTATATGTTTCACTGTTTAACTCACATATTATTAAGCATCAATTAAATAAATTAAAGCAAAATAAATCCCGGTCAAGTTATCTCTTAAGTACTTTAAAAAATTATATATAATATATAGTTATATATAATATATCTTTTCCAAAGAAAATTGTGATTTTAAGTAATTTTGTCAATATCACAATAGTATATTTGTTCACCTCATTTAGTATTGTAAAAAGAGACCATTTTGAGGCTAGCACTTTCTACTACTTCTGGCCAGCTATACAGCGGCAATGTTCAAAAAGTTTATACAAAATAAATCTAACTACGTAATTTATTAAAAAGGATTATATAAGTTTGTCAAAATAAGGGAACCACAATCAGGATCATCAATATACACTAGGTTCACAAATAAATCACTTCGGATCGTTCCTGTACCCAGGTAACTATAATGGGCAACATTCACGATACTTTATATTAAAAGATAATTTACAACTCAAAACTCACCAAATCTCTCATGTACCCACCCAGACAAGGCAACTAAATGTTTCTGGCAATAAATAACTCTTAACTAGTTTAAAATCACTTACAGTTAAGCAAAATAATTAAACATCACTGTATAATCCCAATAACTGTTTGCGTTCTACGTAATCGGATCCAAGATTGCTCGAGTCTAGCCAACAAAGGAAGCATCAATCTGTTCGATTTCCGTTGCCAGACCAGTCTTCAACTATAAAGCCATTACTCATCGTTCCTACTTCTGGAATTTGCACCAAAATATTCACACTAGAAGAAGACAACAATCGGCACGTAGGTCCCGGTATCGTTCCTCACTTCCGGAATTTGCACCAATATATCCACACCAGAAGAAGACAAATATCGACACGTATGTCCCGGCATCAATCCCGTTAATCACGGATTTTCTTAATACACATTTTCCTTTGTTAATTTCTTCAGCCGTGAAGCCTTTTTAACTTTCTCCGATCAACGATCCCCCAAAACTCTTTTCGGTCAAGGATGCTTGCTATCCTTTGAGAAGCATCAAACGGATCTACTAAAACCTTACTTTTTCCCAAAAATCGTCGTGCCACTATACTCCTCTTCTCATTTTTTTTCTTAAAAGTTGAAGGCTTGTGTTTTATTTTGATATTTCTGGCTTGCCAAAACAATATTAAAATTCCCGCTTCATGACCATCTTTTTTTTCGTAAAATTAAAGATATGTTAAAATTGTTTCAGTATATTTTCTTCACTCAGTTGGTGTTTAACCTATTAGGACAATTGAATAAGGCCTTATAGAGGCGAAAGCTTTTGTCGATAACTATCAACCATTACTTCTTTAAAGTGAAAGAAAAAAAAACCTAAAGAATTATATTGTTTTTAATTTGTATTTTTAATCCCACGAGTGTACTCTATATGTAATAAATTCTAAAGTTTAACCAAGATTTATGACTTTAAATCCAAGGGTCAATAAATCCCATTAAATGTATATATATAATATTTATATTATATTAATTATATTTATATATATATATATATATATATATATATATATATATCTATATATTATAATATATTATATATATATATATATAGTATATAATATATATATATATATTATATATATATATTATATATATATATATATATATTATATATTATATATATACTATATTTATATATTGTTTATTATAGAAAAGGGTACATTTGTTTCACTTCTGAGATCAAAAGTTTTATCTTTACTAAATTTGTTCAATTAAATATAAAATGAAAAATTGATTCCGACTTCAAAAAGAAAGAAACCAATAGGCGGAAGCTGTTTTCCGTTGCTATCTCTTCATATTGGTAACAGTGCGTAACTGGAATCAAATATAGAAATAAATAGGAACTAAAAAAGAAAATGTTGAGGTTTAAGAACTCGGAAATGAATGGGCTTTATAATATATATATATATATATATATATATATATTATATTATATATAATATATAATAATTATATATTATATATATATATTTTAATATATATATTAATATATAAATATATATATATACTATATATAATATATATATATATATATAAAATGTATAAAAAAAAATGTAAAAAAAGCTGAAACTGTTAAGTTTGAGTGGTTTTTGCAAATGTAAAATATAAAATGCTGAAACTGTCAAGTTAGGAGTGAGTGGTTTCTGCAAATGTAGATGTATAGAATTTTTGCTCCTTTTATAGTAATGATTCTAAAATGATAACAAATAACTAAAAACAGTTACAGATCAAATAGTAAGGAGTTTTAATTATTTCGTTATTTAATGATTTTCCAAACGCTAGAGTTTCGGACTAATGTTTGCCGCGTTATTGCTGATAAATTTAAAACTCTGGTCCGAAAACTTTCTAGGTCCCGCTTGGATTTTTTCCCATAGTGATATGGGTGATATAAATAAAATGGTTGCTACAAAAATTAACAGAAATATCAATAAGTCTATGCTTACTTAACGGGGGGGGGGTGGGGGGGGTGGGGGGGGGGGGGTTCAGAATTATCCCTTCTGGATAATTTGCAAAGTTGCTTTTTTTATGCTTTTCAGTATTTTTGTGTATTCCCCGATTTTGTGTTTGTCTGTATTTCCCCCCCTTTCCTTTTATTGGATTCTCATTTGCCTCCAATTCCCCCTTACGTTTTGTGGTACGTACTTCCGCACTATTATGGTTTCCCCCCCCCCCTTTTTCCTCCCCCTTCACTTTGCCTTTATGGCTTCTGAGTGGTCTGTTCCCTACGTTTGGTTGTCCTGGTCCGTCCCTACTCTCCTTCCCGCCGCGGTGAGGGTACATTGGGTTTATAAAACGCGGTCCTTTCCGCACTTTTGACCGGACCTGCCTATTGTTTTTGGGGTGTCTCCGAACCTTGAAAGTTAACCGTCTGTAGGTAGTGTCTGTTCCCTGTTCTATGGGTGTATAATCTCGAGGGTTCGCGTATCGTGGGTACCAATATCGGTTCATGGGAGGGGACTGTCGCGCTGAGTTCCGGGGGGGGGCTTTCCGAGGCCACACCCATGGTCTACATCCGCTGCCCTCCTTAAGGGGTGGGGTTCTGGACTTGGATCTTATGCCGTGGACAGGACTCTCCCATATGTATAGTTGTAAATATTTGTTTTTTTTTAAGATTGGTGAAAGTATAATTTATTATATATTGATTAATTATCATTCTTTAAAGGACTCGAAGAATGGAAACATAAAGCTTTTAAAAGAATAAGCGGATTTTTCATTACTTTCAGTACCCATGTAGCCTACTTGCAATTTTTCGGCTTCCCCTTGACCTGGACGATTAAGTCCTTTATATGACCAATAGATTGTGAAATGGGTCCATGATGCTCACGATCTTCCAGCGAAAAAACCATCTTTATCCATACCCATATGATTACGCTATTTTTAAAATTTTAAAATAAAAAAAAAAAAATTGGTCGACCCTCCTCATCTTTCTGGTGAGACTGTGTCGCTATCTGGTAACCTGATGTTCTATGTAAGACGAAATGGTTCGTGCTGCTCACCATCTTACATCCCAGATTACAGCTTTATTGGTCGACCCCTCCTAATCTTTCTGGTGAACTGGTGAGTCGCTATTGTACTAATGTTACCTCTCAATCGCGTTTTGCGCAGAGAATCGGGCCTTCTCCTCAAACAACCGTTGTGGGGGCGGCCACTCGCTACCCATACGCTTCGACGCTAATTGAACTTTCCGGTTCTCTGGACCCCCCCCCCCCACTAATGACAGCCTGTTCCTTTGTACTTTTATTCTCGGTTCGAAGCAACTTCACAACTCTCCCACGTGGTCTTTTAGAGGCCGTCCCTCTTCTTCTTTTCAGTAACGGCGTTAGACTTTACGTTCCTCTCAAAAGACCCGATCATCAAAAGACAACTCCATGAGGAAATGGTTCCTCTTCTCGTTCGTCTTGCCGGCCTCTCAACATCGGAGTCAGTTATTAGCTTCTCTATCATATTTGGGCGATCTACCGGTTGTCTCCACGCCGGACGATGTTCGCAATACATCTAAAGAAGCAGTGTATTCTTCGGGTGTCCGTTCCGATGATCATGACGCCATTCTCGAACATATTAAAAAGCGACATTCCCGTCACAAATGTCCAACGGTTCCTTCCCGATAAGGAGATTCTCCTGTGTCCAACCCTCGTCTCCTTCTCACTTTTAGTGTACCATTCCCTTCGACCAGGATGAAAATCGGTTTCACCATCCATTGGGTTCGGCCATACAACCCGCACCCGAGATGTTTCAAATGTCACAAATTTGGCAATCCTCAAAAATATTTCGGATCTCGCTAGTTCATCTGTCCGGTGCGTGGTGACATTCTCCACACTTCGTGCGAAAGCCCGCCTTGCTTCCCGAATTGGAAGGATTCTCATCAGGCGTCATCTGTGCACTGTCCTTTTTTTCTTTTGGAAAAGGAGATTCTTGAGCAGTGCACCATACACAAGCTCGACCGTCGTGAGGCCTCTCGTTGCGCTAGGGAGAAACTTTCACCCCTGCCCCTCCTTTGCTGCTGCGACTAGGCCGGTATCTACGGCCCACCCTTCCCATCGCCCTCGTGCGCCGCCTGCGCCTCTACGTAATTCCGTATTGTCGCTCATCAAACCTCCAGTCCTTACATCTTTTTCTTATGGTGTGAGTTCGGCTGAAGTTCATGTCGCACCCAGGAGTGTATGCTCCAATTTTTGTTTCTTCCCCTGATTTGGAAGTATCCCCTGCGTTACTACTCGATGATGACTCTCCTTTGACCACTGTTTCACGTAAACGTCCGGCTCCCGTGCCCTAGGAAACCGCTAGAGCATTCTTTTCCTAGTATTGAAGGCTCTCCTGAACGCGTCACGTCTCCTTCTGTGAGGCGCCATTACTCTTTTCACTATCGGGCGACGGATTTCTTAAAATCTACGCCTTTTGCCCGTCCGATTGGATCTCCCGGTGTTTTGCCTAAGCGAGCCCATCACTCGAAAGGCCGTGGTGTTGTGGAAAGCAATCAGTCTGTCTCTGCTATCCCAGATAGTTTATCGGGCCTTGCTTCTGCATCCGACCCTCCGGTCCCTTTTTCAAGCGATTCTGAGTCCTACTCTGATATCCCAATGAACATTACCACCGTTTCTACGTTTTCTCAGGTTCCCCAACTTGTAATCCAGGTCCCACTCCCTAGGATAGGGGGTGAGGATATACCCTCTGCCCCTCATGTGCTCATTCACAGTGAGCCCGAGTCTGTCCCTGTTGTTTAGGGGGAATCTGGGGCCATTGGAGGTGTTGCCACTGTATCCTCCCCTGACTCGGCTCCGTTGCCCTTCTCTAGGCGGACCCCGCAGGATGCTGCATTTAGTGGGGATGTGCTCCGGGCCTCCCCCACCATTCCTTGTTTTGTTCTTCATCCTGACATCCCTGTTGATACTCCTTATCCACACGAGCCGAGCCTTCAGCTGTGCGATTTACCTGTGACTCCCACGCCCATCCTGGGCGATAATGGGGGTTCCACTGTCTCCCCCCGTTGAGAGTCAAACTTCTCTGCCCCTGGCTGTGGTGTCCACACCGTCGGCGTAAGGCTTGAGAACCTCTGATGTGGAGGTTGGTTTGGCCTGTCTTTTTGACCGGGCCTCTCCCGTAGTGGGAGGAAGCATCTCAGGATAAACCTCAGGTGTCAATTCTCTCATGACTTTCTTTTCGCGCCGGGCTATAAGAGTCGCACCTCGTCGTGGGCCGTCTTGTGACGCGCGCCTTCGTCGTCGCGGCTTTTAAAAAAAGAAAAGCTAACCGCCCAGCGTTATATCAAACGAATTGTAACGAACCAATATTGACGGGACTGATTGCTTCGTTTTATTTCTTCAAATGAGTTACAGTTTCTTCAATGGAACTGCTTTGATTACTACCCATACTTCGAATAGTTGGGTTTACTTATTAACCTTCTTACTCCAAAGGCCATCTGCCTCCAAGAACTGCAATTACGTATTCGGAATCGGTTGCTTTCACTCGCATTCTCCCTATTCCTAGGTTTACCACAGTGGTAGTAGCTGCCCGATGTCCAACCCTCGATTCCCCCCACGTTTTACTTTTGTGTTCTGTATACCTTTACGCCTAGTTGCAGTTACACAAGGGAGGATCTTTTCGTAGTTGCACTGTTTCGAAACTTCCCTCCGCCCTTGTTTGTTTTGGGGGAGATTAAAACCTTCGTCACCCCATGTGGGGTGACTCAGTTTCATCACCTAATATTATTACTAGACATCATAAAGTCTTTATAAATAAACATTATTGATAATAATGGGAAGTTATCTCTTTTTAAAAAAGTGTCAGCTTAAAAATACATTCCCACATTTAAAATGTATAGATATTATTTAATATATATATATTATATATATATATATATTATATATATATATAATATATATATATATATATATATATATGATATATATATATATATATATTTTATATATAATATATTAAATATATATTATATATATATATATTATTTATATATATATTTTATATATAATATATATATATAGCCAATTTTTTGTAGCTGCCAATATGGCGAAATGTGTGTATTTTTGTCCAGATCCTATAAAAGGGCCAATTTGGACATTTTTTAATATTCCAAAAAAATAGAATTCATTTAGTGATAGGGATAATGGACCAAAACATGGTATCTGGTATATATAGGGAGAGTGGCTTCTTGGCTAATCAATTTCATGTTTTAGTGCCACATGTTGCAACTTTGGCCATTCGAACGATTTAATATATATGTCAGAAGTCTGTTAAGATATTTTATTTGCTTGCAGAAGCATTATCCTCTTTACTTTCACCATTTTCAGTCAGCGGGCAGCTGCAAAAGCTTAATACACTTTTTGACGATTTCAGCTGAATGTAAAAAAAAATATCACGCACTAAATAATCAAGACGTTTTTACACGCTGGAATAGCACTTAGGATATGCTTAAAAGCATTGTCTGAAAACAAAAGTTCCCTAGTCATTATATGCTGCTGAATGCATTAGAAAATGTTGCATGATTTTCAAGTGGCAAAATTATTCATTTAACTTGAGCCATTTGACACATCACCTACAACACATAGCATTAAACGTGGAAATTAACAGTCGCCGGCCCAAGTGATCCTCCAATTTTAGCATAAATCTATTTTTAAATAGAGGCTATTAAAAGCAAAAGCTTTAGTGGAATAATTACACTCGTTGAAGAGCTTAAGAAATCAGTAGATAAAAGGCTTTCTCTAAGTTTCTTTGTGATAAATCTTTGTGTGTCGCTACTTTCTTAAGATAACTGCGATTCAAGCTAATTTTTTCAAACATGAATCACAATTTGAATCACGTTTAAAAATTATGGTGGTTGAGGCAGAAGAAATGCGTGAAAATTTAGCTCCTGACTCTTCTTGCTGACATGATTCACCAGTAGTGGGAAAGGTGAGCTGAAGGTTCCCATTTTTCCCAAAACCTTCTTTAAATGATGTTTTAAAAAAAAGAAATTTTTTGGCATCAAAATCGTCATACAGAAAGAAAGGAGAGTGAAAAAAGAAAGTCCTAATTCCTTCTGACGATGTTGATTCTTGTAATTTGTGTTTCAGACATACAACGTTTTATTATATCAAAGAAATAAAACTGGTTTCTCCCAATGGAAAGCATTTAAAGGGATTAATAAGTCCCCGAGAAAGAAATGTGAAATATTCACGGAAAGAAATAAAAATTTTGAAGGAAAAATTTTGCATATAGCATCCATATGTGAAGATCCTCCACTTCTATATTGGGACAAAACTGGCAAATGCATTGG
>JABUQX010044446.1:0-50000 GCA_015478945.1 Trachelipus rathkii | reverse complement strand
GTGTCACTCTCTTACACGGGCTGTTTTTACTCTACCCCCACCATCGGAGACTGCTCCTGCGCTCTAGTTAGGGTTTTCATTGCACATTCCTCCCCTTCTCAATTGCTCTCGGGAAGACTATCTCGACTGCTGCTGTTCTGCTACTGCAACTCACGGGCCACTCACGGTAACTCCCACGACTGCCCTGTCGATCACTACAAGTCACTGACTACCAGAACTATGTTTAAAAGCACTATTCACATACGTATTAATGCACATACTCGCACGCGAGGTTAAATTCAAGGTGTCATCCTCCTCTTTCTCCATCCAGTCCCCATGAAACACACAAACCGGGTTTTAAAATGAGGCTTTGCCGCCCGCCGTACGAGGACTTCAACCTGTTTGATCAGGGCAACTCAGAGACGATGGCAAGCAAGTCATTTGCTTAACCGAAGGCGCTACGTAGGCACCTACGGCTGATGAATAATATAAGAATTTATAATATAAATGAAGTCAACTCGGCGTTGATCCTCGTATTATTATTATTATTATTATTATTATTATTATTATTATTATTATTATTATTATTATTATTATTATTATTATTATTATTATTATTATTATTATTCTTATTAATTAATATATTTATATTATACATAATTTTTATTATATTATTTTTTATTATTTTATATTATTATTATTATTATTATTATATTATTATTATTTATATTATTATTATATATTATTATATTATTATAATTATTATTTTATATTTTATTTTATATTATTATTATTATTATTAATTATTATTATTTATTATTATTATTTTTATTTATTTATATATTATTATTTTTATTTATTATTTTATGTAATATATATATTATATATATAATATTATATAATATATATATATATGATATATATATATATATATATATATATATATATATATCTGATGCAAACATGTTTTTATCGATCCTAAAGCTATAAATCAATTTAAGGAAGTATCGCAAATAACCCGATTGGGGCCTTCGCTCAACCTGTCACGCACTACTGCTTTACTGCTGTATTGTCGATAAAAAAACCTGCTTTTATCGACCCTAAAACTATAACACAATTAAGAAGTAAAGTAGATACCGAGGGGAATCCTCCTCCATCAACCTGTCATGCGCTATGACTTTGCTGCTTCAACCCTTTATACACCACTTCACTGTAAACTCCTATTTATCCAAACATTTTGTTTATTAAAATTTGGAATATATATATATATATATATATATATATATAATATATATAATATCATATATTTTATAAATATAATATATATAATATATATATTATATATATTATTAATATAATATAGTATATAAAATATAACATATTTCATATATATATATATATAAAATTATATATATTATATAATATATATAAATATATATATATAATAATATATTATATTATATAATATATAATATTAGTATATATATATATATATATATATATATATAATATATATATATATAATATATCAATATAATATAATATATATAATAATAAATATAATAATAATAGTAAAATCAAGTTTTTACTTTAGAGCATTTATTACATAATTAGAAACTACATACAAATTATTTACAAGTGCGTTAAAACACATTGTTTAAAAAACATATATTGAAATAAATGCAATAGACTCCGCATAAAATAGAGTATGAGAGCCGAACAGGCCGAGAAATAGAGTTTATATAAGTTACGTTATTATATTTTAAAAATGAAATGACATAATGATTATTCAATATAAATTTTAAATCCAAAGAATCAACCAGGTATACAGCTGCATTTTACTTCCTTTAGACAGAAATCCAATGTCCTCCTGATGTAATGTGACGAGGTGAAATGTTGAATACGAAACCTGTATCCTTCTCCAGTTTCACAGAGTCTACTTCATTAAGGGCAAAGACTCCTATAAATAGAGGTTCGTTTTAAACATCATTTTTATTTCTACTTCATTCATCTTTAATAATTCAAAAGCACATTGCGTATTCTTTCAATTTCATTGAATTGAGGATGTTCCAGATAAACGATGACAGTGATGAATGATTGTAAACTTCCACTAAATGAGTAACCTAACCCTATTGTTCCCTTTCTCAGAATGTTTAAATGACTAGCGTTACATGCTGAAAGGTTGGCGCTGAGATCGTAAGCATATAAATTACTATTATTGGCGTATTCTTCAAGTTCTATTCCCGTACCACTATCGTTGCATAAAAGAGTATTAGCTATTAGGTCGTAAAAAGGTCGTGAGCATGGAGATTGTGACCCGTTGTATAACATTTCATAGTCAAGTCCTTAAGGTTGACCATTCACATATAGACTGATACCTCTAATTCCAAAAGTGAAGAATTTATAGGCTGACTTTTTTAATTCCCGGAGTATGCTTCATGTTCAACAATCCCTATTACTACTTTCTGGGATAGATTTCCGCTAACAATGTTAAGCATATTGATAATCTATAACCCCAGAGAAAAATTAAATAGCTTGGTTTTAACTCTTCTGATAGGATACTTAGCTTTAGTGCTTAAAAGCGATTTTTCAGTTTCCAGATGTCTCTGTGGAAATAATTTCACCTTTCTAACATAGAGATAGGCCTCTAACAACTTGAACACAGGTTCTGGATATACAGCAGTAGCAGCAGGTTTACTTTTTATTTTAAGTGCGAATTTAGGACTTGATCTGCATAAACGGATTCTAGTATCCACAGCTGAAAGAATAGGCATTTTTTGAAAGAAGATATCGCCATTTAAACGTCTGTAAAATTCATAAGTATTATTTGTGACCTTTGCCGTTTTATCTATATAAGTAGCCTCGTATTTGAAACTATAAAAACCACATGACTGGAGATGAGATTGTTAGGCATCGTCTGAATAATATAATAAATGCTTTATATAACTTCTATAAGAATAATTTACCGCTGACGCGCCAGGTGAAGTTTCATTGAGACAAACTTCAATCTGGTTAAAGCAAGTATACAGAAAATTGACTCCGTATACACTACGTGATCATCGCCTGAAGGAAGATCTGTGCCATCAGGTTTCGTCAACTTCGTTTTTAAATCTGAAAAAACATTGGATGGATCTAGTTACTGGTCCTAGGTGCCTGGAATATTGAACTCGAGAGGGACATCGGTGCTGGTAATCGCGTGAGTGAGGTTAACGCTGATGAAGTTGGTCTCGCTCACGCTAATCTGGGTGAGACTCATGAAGAAGAGATCCAATTTGCTTTTGCAGCAGTAAGGGCTTCGTCATTAAACTTTCCTTATATACAGTTTTGTTACAGGATAACACATTTTTAGGTTAAAGATACCAGTTAGTAATTAAATATCAATTACATCAATAAAAGATACCAGTTAGTAATTAAATAGCAAATACATCAATACATTTTTTCCTTTAGAGATCTTTTAGCCTTGGACTTTTTCTTTGTGGTAATTTTCCTGCGTCCCGTGCCCAGACCTGTCATTTGTACGTCTTATTTGAAGCTTAACATCATCCAACATCTCGTAAGAAACATCAGCAATACGTCTTTTAAATGATGCACGTGGATTAGCTGCTGCCGCTATATCTTGTATAGTATGCATCCTTGTTTTTATAGCTTTTTTTACCTAAATATTCACCCCCTTTTCTAAATAGAAGGATTGCGCTTCTCCATAATTTAGTGAAAAATCCACCAAGTCCATATCCCCTTTGTAATTTCTCTTCTACAAATACTCTGTCTCCATACATTATTATTACTTGAGTTCTTATACTATCTTTACACAAAGAGTAAGTTAATGAATGAAAAAGAATAGCTGACTACATCACTTATATATCTTACACTCGTACCTTTTTCTTGAAGGCTTTTTAACAGCATATAGATAAGATTTTCAACTGTTTAAAAAATATTCCATCATGCTGTAGTTAATGCGTTTGCTTCTTTCTAATATGAACTTTATACCACAATGTACCGTTTATGAATGGATAGGCCATTCCATCTACATTCTTTATATGTACCCGTGCAGAGTAAAAATGAGAGGGATTAAGAACATTAGGAAAAGTTATAATTTTTTGAACATTAGGAAAAGTTATAATTTTATTCTCTTTGGGAAAATACACTACTCTTAATATAAGAGCCTCAGCATCCCGACATATTGATGGTCAACTATATCGGTATAGAGATATTCCATACTTGGGTGGACGATCATCTCTGATGGGATACATGTATAATGTAATGTTCGGTCTTCTTCAATCAGGTGTCTACGAGGTATAGAAGGGTTCTCTACAGAAACTATGAGGCGTTTCATCATGGTAGGGATATCATGGAGGATATCTAACAGACCATCACGTTCATGGACATGTTTACACTGCCATGCTGATCGCCTGAGAAAAAACACTACACGGTTTCGCACGTTTACACCAGCTGTCGACATTAATGATATTAATACTTCATTTTCATAGGAACGCATTTCAATGTTGTAGACCATATCCTTGCACATATTACTTGATGCAAACAGTGTATTTAAATAGCTAAAAATAGCAGGCTCCGATTTAAAATACGCCTGCTTCATAACAAATTTTTCATGGAAGTATTTTTCTCCGCCAATCGTCACCCTCTTCAGATCACCAGTGTTTTTCACTTCTAATATAGTTACAACACATTCCACACTCCTGTACACCAGCGTCCAGTATAGGTTCTGAGGAATATTCTCTATGTCTGTGTTTAATATCATCTCGCATAAGCCTACTTCATACACATCTCTTTCAATCTGTATAGAATTCATTAGCTTTTAGTGAAATCAGAGAGCTTATTATCAGGATGTAGTTCCAGAGAGGCCGAAGATGGCAGAGTTAAATAGAAGTGATCTACACTCTATATGATTACGAAGAATACTTATTAATGGTTATTAATGTCACTTGCTTTTATATATGAATTAAACTTCGCGGGGTACCGCAACCACTTCACAAGATACTGTTTATTTCTTCCTTTGCCTTTTGAACCTAATATCTTTTCAATTTTATATATATTATTTTCGGGATTAAACCTTATTTTCTAAATTTCTTGTTTATAAAATCCGCTTTTTATCTTTACACCATCTAAATCTTCTAAATAATATAATTTTAAACCGTCATCAGGGAAGATCCGTAAATTATGAACTTTGAAAACTTCTGTGGACCACCCCGCTTCATAGCCTTTCTAAACCTTTCATCAGCTCTAAATACTCTTACAGAGTCATTCACGCTTATGCCTAAATTATCTTTACTTCTTCCCCTGTGATGTTGCTGAATCACTGGTTTTAACTTCAGGATTTCTAAAGGAATTGTCTTTATAGTTCTATGAAACGATCTAATGTAAGAGAAAGTAAGATCTTGTAATATATCAATATACTTAAAAGTATTCATATGTTTGAAATACCTATGCATTTGCTCTTTGATCGTACGTTGAACTATTTCAACTATGGCGGCCTTATTTGCTGAGAATGTATTGTAATATCCTATATAAGCTCTTTGACTAATTTCTTGAAATTCGCGACCTAAAATTTCCATACCGCAATCCGTCCACAACATTTTAGGCCATCTATATTCCTCCTCTATAATTTATCGTACTGTAGCATCCACAGTAGCTGATTTTTTATATTTTAAAAGTTTTAGCCCCAAGTATTTGGAGTACACATCAATTGTAAAAGGTATATACTGGTATCTTTCGTTGTAAGAACTATATTTAATCATTTCAAATAAATCTAGCTGCCATACACTATCGAGAAAAAGAGATATGGTTTTTCGGGTAGGAAATTTTCGACGGACAGGTTTATGTAAAGTAAAAGCTTCCTCCTCCTCATTTGTTCTTTCAACTCTTTTTTTTCTCAGTGTTTGGAAACTTTGAAGCAAATCTGGTGAAACCCCCAAAATTATATGGTTCTTTCACGCAGTAATAATACTTGTCAACTATCGCCTTAGCCTTCATGTTGAATACTGACACAAGTAAAAACATATATATATATATATATATATATATATACTATATATATAATAATATATATATATATATATATATATATTTATATATATAAAATAAACAAATATATAAATATATATATATATATATATATATATATATATATATATATATATATATATATATATATATATATATATAAAATAATAAATATATAGAAATAATAATGTATAATAATATAATATAATAATAATATATATATATATATAATAATATATATATACTATATCTTCTTTCTTTCATAATAATAATAATATGTAATATATATATATATATATCTTCTAATAATAATAATAATATAATAATAATAATATATATATATATATATATATATATACTGTATATGAAAAATAATAATAATAATAATAATGCATAATTCTGAATTAATTCATTTATGTTTAATGTATGGTGTTTTTCTTATTCTTCCTCTGTTTACACGTTTAAATCTATCCGAAGCGTAAGAAGTTCCACAGGGACTAAAATCGGGTCTTGGCGTCTCGGGAATATTATCCAAATCTGCTAATCTTTTTGTATTCAATATCAAAGTTCGGGGAAAATTAATATCTTGAAGCTCTTGTTTGATGGCAGACCAACCAGCTACAGGTCCCTTCTTCCAGTCACGTGAGAGATCCACCAACAAATCCACAAAATTTGATCTTCTAACTACTTCATCATCGCTGATGATTTGCCCTAATTCGTTCCATGATAATTGATCTTTTAAAATATTATATAAAGCTATTCCTGTTTTGCGACCTCTAGCTGGTAAGCTCTCCTCCTGGATATTTTTAAATTTATCTTCTTTTTTTACTAAGGGTTTTACATCAGATGGTAGATTTGTATCCTCGGAGATCGACTTATTTAGTGATGCATGTAGATGTAAGTCTTTAAGATCTATTAATTTTTGTATGGCATCTTGGTATAACACACGTCTCTCATGGATGTTAATGTCTGAATTTAATATCCGATGCACCTCTTTCTCATATTTAGTTATCTGTTCAACTTTAGGATCATATAAACTGTAAGGTAGAGGTTGTCGTAGCGTCAGTGAATCATGCCGTAGATGATTACTCTGCTGGTAGAACTGTTGATGATTCGGTAGAGAGTGTAGTGGTGGTGCAAGGTCTGGCGTTACCTGGACTAATTGAGGCTGTGATTGATAAGGCTGAGGAAGCCGATTTGGCCCAAATGAAGTATTATTATTATTACACCATTTTCTCATGGTCATTATACGGGAGTACAGCTACCTTCTTCATTATTCGGAAATCCACTTGGTTATCAAAGGAACTATGACTGAAAAGAGTAATTGGTAGTAATACACCACCTGCTTTCTGCAGCCAATTCTTTTTATTTTTCAGATTTTTTTTTTTTACGGGAGAGTTTTTTAATGATGATTCTATGCCGGCGTAACTTTACATTCTGAGGAACATTGCCATTTATAAGGATCAAGCAGACCTCGAATATACAGTGCAAAAAATTTCGCATCCTCACAGATTAGCTTACGTTTTTCAGATGCTTTCAGATTTTTAATTTTTTTTATTTTTTTTTACAACTAGAGTACTCATTATTCAGGAATGTGTACAGTTTCTATCTGATGGGGCAAAATGTTTGTTCGAAGCAGAACTCTGTACGTGTTTTTAGGGTGAAGTTCGCACACAAAATAACCGTGTGGACTAGATATAACTTTTTTATATACTTTCAGGAACTCCTTTCGTCTCAGGGGGAACATCTGAGTACCTATTACATTGATCTCTTCTTTGGCTGAACAGAATTAGGTATTGGGTGTTTAAAGATACAGTCCTCATGTGTTTATTCTTATGAAAAATATTCTGCGTAATGAAAAATACAGAGATATTTAAATGATGTGAATACCCTGTCAACGCTTCAGCTATGTCTTCGTTCAATTTGTGCAGCATGTCATCCAGCACTATAACTTTATGACCTTGCACATTAACCAACGATTTAATGTCATATATTCCTTCATGAAACTGAATTACATTTTTATATTTATTAAATTTTTCCTGATGTACATAATAACCAAATTATTTTTACAGGAAGTTGCTCTAAAATTTCAGTTTCTCTCAATATATTTAATAACAGAAAGGTTTTTCCACAGCCTGTGGTCCCTGCTACCATACATGATGCTGGTCTGTGGAACATGAATTTATTCACATCCATGCTCTTCAAGTGATTTCTGTACAATATAACTTCTGAAGTTAGTATATATATATATATATATATAAATTTATATATAATATATATTTATATATATATATATATATTATATATATATATATATTATAATAATATTATAATATATATATATATACTTCTATCTTGAAAATTTTAATATATATATATTATATATATATATATATATATATATATATTTATATATATATACTATATATATATATATTATTATATAAATATGTATTATATATATTTTATATTATATATATATATATTATATATATATATATATATAATATATAATTATTTATATATATATATTATATTATATATATATATATATATATATATTTTATATATATATATATAGTATATATATATTATTAAATATAAATATATATAATATATATATATATATATATTATTATATACTTATATATATATATAATTATATATATATAATATATTATATATATATATAATCCATAGATATAATAAACAAAAATTACTGATTACATGCAACCTGATTCAGTAATTCGGTAGGATCATGTAGCATTTCCAATGGGAGTGAACCTCTCAAGCTCTTGCATTTTAAGGCGGCAGTTGATTCTGCATATTTGAATAGCGTGTTGTAAAGTTTAGTTCTTTGGTACTTGTGTAATTTAAATGATTAAAAGAAATCACAGTGGGAAGAAAAGTAATTTAATTAAATATATGTACTTATAAAGTTGTAAATCTCGATTACCTTATATATTTCATGATATATCCCTTCATTTGTCTTGTGTGTTTTTAGGGTAGTGTGCAATATTCAAGCGTATAAACTCTTTTTAAAGAAAATAGATGATTTCTGTAGCAGATATATATATATATATATTATATATATATATATATATATATTTTATATATATTTCATATATAATAATATATATATATATATATATATATATATATATATATATATATATATATATATATATATATATATATATATATATTATATATATATATATAATAATATCTATATATATAATATCAAATAATACTGATTAAATAAGACCCTGATTTCAGTAATTCGGAAAGATCAGCGCATTTAAATCGGGAGTACACCGCTTAAGTTCTTTCTAGTTTAAGGGCGGGACTGCAGGAAGTTGAAACACTTCGAGTTGATGATTGTAGTTGTCGTTTGCAAATGATTTTATCGTTTGTATGTTTGTATTGAACCATTTTATTAAATATACACTTTGTGTCTTGTAACATGTCAAATAAAAACGGAACTACCGTGACTGTCTTTTTTTTTATTAATGATCATAACGTATATTTTACAATTACACAAATTATTTCTTTTCAATGCTATTCAAGGGAAAATGTTTAATCATTAAATATCAATTTATTATTTTAAATCTGACTTCACTTATTTTGTAATTTTTGTGCCGATGACTGGGCTATAGCTTGCTACTGCCTTGGCATCTCAAACCTTCCTCCAAATTCTCGGGCTTTTATAAGCCTTAAGCTCATAACAACAACACTTTAGGCCTTCTAGGACCAATTACAATGGATTTTATACCTAGTTTAAATATTCTTAAGCTCTGATTGGCTTAGACTCGTCTCATATGAACCCTGAGTCACACAAACAACACTTAAAATATATTAAGAGTGCCAAGCGTCATTTGAGGATGTTGGCAGGTGTACGATGAGAAAGAATTTTTCTATTTAACGTAGATTGTTAAATTTTAATGGTGGAACTGTTCAAGTCAAAAAATCCTGATAAAATATTATAGTTAAGGAAATAATGTTGATAAAATAAGCTTCATAAGTCTATTAAGTCCTTTGATATAGAGATGAAACATTGAAGATGGAATCTTTCAAATAAATATTTATGATCTTTGATTTATATCGACGGGTAAAAGGCCGTTTGCCTAAATGGTTACATCTTTTTTAACATTGTGACTAATATTGATTTAGCTCGAAAACAGGTAGTGTCTTTAACAGTTTTCCCTATATAAATTTGCTGCAAGCGACGCACTGGAACGCAGTATACCCTCCCCCAGAGCGGCCAGATTTGTATTATTATATGAACAAGATTCGTTATAAAGTATCAGGAAAATTGAAAAATTAGATGATATTGTGGGGAATAATTTTGCAGAAATAGTGAATTTAAGCTTGATAAGATATACAAAAAGGGATTATTTTGTTCGAGGTTGGATGAATATAGGGAGTATTAGGAATATTATTAAAAAATATTCTTAGCTTTTATTGTATTTTTTTATTATTATTTATTTATTAATTATGGTATGTAGGTATATCCAAGAGACGAGAAATTGAATTATAAGATTGTAGATGATTTCATTTTATACGTATAGGGGATCTGGCTAAATTTAATGCGAACGTAAAAAAACATCATACATATATGTTATGTCTTGATTATATTGTGATGATAGGAAAATGAATGCAGATGTTGGTTGCAAAAGTTGGTTTTCTATAGATATTAAACGGTAATAGGTTACTATGTTGTATAATTTGTATATTTTAGAAATTTAATCAACACAATCTATAATCAATTTCTCTCTCTTGGATATACCCTACATACCATAACAAGACAATATCGATTATAATATATCTTTCAATTTTTTTAGATAATATTTCATTGCTTCCCTATATTCATCCTACCTCAACAAAAATAATCCCCTTTTCATATTCTTTATTCAAACTTAAATTTACATTGCAAAATTAATCAATATTCATCTAATTTTCAATTTTCCTGAAACTTTGCAACGTAATCTTGTTCATATAACAATACTAAATCTGAACCGTCCGAGGGAGAGAGTATACTGCGTTCCATGCGTCGGTTGCAGCAAATTTTATATATGGGAAACTTTAAAGACACTACCTTTTCGACTAAATCAACATAGCAACGATATAAAAAGATGTAACCATAACAACCGCTTTATACCGTATTTAACAAGATCATAATATTAAATTTGAAAGATTCCATCTTCATTTTCACCTCTAAATCAAAGGAACTTAATAGACTTATAGAAGCTTATTTTATCAACATTATTCCTAACTATAATATTTCATCAGTACTTTTTGAATTTGACAAACCCACCATTAAATTTATTCAACCTACGTTAAATAGAAAAATGCTTTCACATCGTACACCTGCCAACATCCTCCAATACATTGATTCATAGAAATAATATATTTTAGTTGTTGTTTTTGATTATTCCTTGTGCTTGCCATTTAGCTTTAAAAAAATTTGAAAACCAATTCATTTTTCTTCTTGCTCCGAAGAGGCCATCATGTATTGTTGGACGAAACGTCAGCACAGTCATTTTAATTTAGTTTGTGTCAACATTTAAATTCCCTCTCTTCTAATTTAAATAAGTGCGTTTTAAATTAATTATCATATATATATATATATTATATAAATATTAATATACTAGATATATATATATATATTATATATATATATATGTATATATATATATATATATAGTATGATATAATATAAACGAAAAATAAGTACGATAGGGATTCCCCTGCATTTTAATCTGCGGGGTTATCTACTGTAAATAATTAGCTGTCTTAAATATATAGATAAAAAAACGCTGTGCGAAAATAAATAGTGCCTCTCTCTTCTCTCTCTTTTCTCTCTCTCTCTCTCTCCTCTCTCTTCTCTCTCTCTCTCTCTCTCTCTCTCTTCTCTCTCTTCTCTTGCTCTCTCCGACTCCAACCAGTCCGCACCGTCTCCTGCTAGCCCCGGCTCCGGCTCCTAGCTCCGTCTCCGTCTCCGGTCTCCGTCTCCGGCCCCGTCTCTGCCTCCTACTCTGATATATATATATATATATATTTATATTTTATATATATATATTAATATTATTTAATTATATTATATATATATATATTATTATATATATATATATATATAATTTATTATTATATATATAGTAATATATATATATATATATATTATTATTATATATATATATATATTATTATATATATATATAATATATATATATATATATTATTAATATATATATTATATATATATATATTATATATATATATTATATCATATTAAATATATATATTATATATATTATATATACTTATATATATATATATATATATATATATATATATATTATATATATATATATATATATATATATATATATATATATATATATATACTTATTTATTAAATAAAAGAAAAGAAAATGCCAATCATATATCAAGTCTTGAATTTATTTGAACGTCGCTTTTAAAGTTTAAAATTTAACATAATAATAATAATAATAATAATAATAATAATATAATAATAATAATAATAATAATAAAATAATAATAATAATAAAATAATAATAATAATAATAATAATAATAATAATAATAATAATATGAGGATCAACGCTGAGTTGACTTCATTTATATTATAAATTCGTCTAATCTTTGTCAGCCGTAGACGGCTTTCGTAGCACCAATGGTTAAGCATTCGACTTGTTAGCTCCCGTCTCTGAGGTGGCCCGATCAAACAGAGATTCGCGTTCACGTTCGGGCTGGGAAGCTACATTTTGAACCTAGGTTTGTGTGTCTCACGGAGCTGAATGGAGGAAGAGGAAGGTGCCACGGTGTAGGCGCCATCGCGATAGGACTGGCGTGGTAGGCATCCCGAGAGCAAGTGAGAGGGGTGGGGGAGCAGTAAAAACCCTCACAAGAGCAGCCGAGAGCACAGGAGCAGTCTCCAAGGGTGGTGGGATAGAGTAAAAACAGCCCGTGTAAGAACGTGACACAAACACGTAGTGCATATGCACTTAGGCAAGAAATATGCCTCACATAAGAGGGTGAAGTTACAGGTGCAGATATCAAAACTCCTGATGAACGTAGCAGAGGTAGGTCTGAAATAACGCTCACGAAAGAGCATGAGTTTAAGTGCAATTGTACCTGGGGCTAAAATAATAGGCACAAAAGAGCATGGAGTATAAAAATACCCTTTGAAAGAAGCTGGGGATGGTAAAATACCATCAGGAAAGAGTATCAAGCAGGGCTGCGGAGTCGGAGTCGGAGTCGTGGAGTCGTGGCAATTTTCCCGGAGTCGGAATCGGGTCGAAAACTCTGTGCAAGTGGGAGTCGAGTTCGGAGTCGAAGTTGCTGGCGAAATCGGGCTCTGAAAAATTTAGAGAATTATATTATATTATTATTATTTATTATTATTATTATTATTTTATTATATATTTATTATTATTATTATATTTATTATTATTATTTTATTATTATTATGATTATTATAAATTATGATTATTATTATGGTTACCAATTAGGCTTTTTTTGTACACTAATTTATTTCTTTTAAAATATCTTGAAAATAATATATACAGGAGAAGAAGAAGATAAATTTACATAAATTTCCCGACGCGTTTCGTCTCGTGATACTGAGACAATATTCAGTGAATTATTTCTTGTGGACATGAGTCTTTAAATTTATATATAATTAAGAAATCAAATGATATGAGTCTGACTGATAAATACATACAATTTTATGTAGATGTCTGCGTTTGCGTGTTTTTGTGTTAGAAGGCCTCCGCAATTCTTAAGTTTTGGAATTCACACGATCCATATATATAGTGAAGTGTTAGAAATATTACTAACAGTTGATTGACCATGTGCCGTTTTGAAATGTTCAAAGATTTAGCTGGGACTGTAGAGATGTTGAAATGCCCTGGCCGACAATCTATTCTTCGTGTAACCATATATGTCGGACTACGTCTAACTTCAGGGAGTTAACATTTGGTACAAACGTGATGTTGTGTGGCAAAGCATCGCTTGTGCTAAAGGAAGATGACAGTTGTTTGCGACTTATAGGTATAGTCTGACTTTAATTTTTGAGGTGTCTGTAGTTTTGAGGTGAGATTCCAATATTACGAAGGCACTTCTCTTCCTTATTGACAAATAGCATTAGAAGTTTTGAAGAAGAATTTTTCGAATTTTTTTTTTAATTTTTAAATTCTTTATTTATATAATTTTGTTAAGGGTTTAATTAATGTGTAAATGTTCAAGTGATATTGTGGGCAGGATCACAATTAATTAATTTTACTTAATGCGGCAATTTTCTTCATCAAAAGTTTTCAAGTTGACATAGGTTGTATGCATCTGAAACAAAATTTTACGATAGGTTCTTTGTTAAATAGTTCGGTGAATAGATCCATAGTTCATTATACAGACATTATCAGCTGGGCTTTTACAGTATGCCTGTTGATAATGAGCCGTAGAATTAACAGTTTGATTTTGATTTAACAAACATAATGCATTATTACCTAAGTTTTCGTATGTGAATTTGTAAGCATGACATCTTGAATTCTATGAGGAACTGTATGTATATGATCTATGTTCCTACAAAATAGTGAGGGTGTCGTCGACATTCCTTATGTAAAATACGGGTTTAAAGTTTGTTTGTTTTCACGAAGGATTTGTTTTTCCAGATGGAACATATGAATTTCAGCAAATTGTAGGTCAAGTGGTAGCCCGATCGGCACTTCATTCCAGTTTGTAGATATTGTTTTCTTTTAAAGTTTAAACGGTGTTTGAGTACAACAAATTAATAAAAGTCTCCTCATATGTTGTTCGATATTATCTGGGGGAGGGGGGGGTAGGTTATCTTGAGTGAAGTGATACACTTCTTACTTATTATGCCTCGTATCAAGAAACCGTTCATTTATTAACAAAGATTCTTACACAAGTGAGGCAATTATATTTAGTTGGCTTCAAGTTTTAAGTTGATAATTTACAAATGTTTCATTATTTGATTTAACTTATGAAAGAGTTATTAAGATATGGTCGGATAATTTGCTGTTCAGTATTGGGCAATTTGTATGTTTACCCTTCCGCCACATAAGATTTACAGCTCTCAAAGCGTGGATTTTCTGAGTTTTTGGTATTTTAGAGCATCCATAAATATTATATATTATATATTATTATATATATTATATATATAATTAATATATATATATATATATATATATATATTATATATATAATATATATATAATATATATATATATATATTATATATATATATATATTTTATTTATATATATATTTATATATATGATATATATATATTATTATTACAGTGATATTCTAAATTTATAAATCGAGTTCTTTAATTTTGTCAAGAAATTTTCGTTTTTTATTTCATAAGCGATTCTGTTAATGCTATTATTATTATTTGATTATTATTTTATTTTATTATTATTATATTATTATTATTATTATTTTATTATTATTATTATATTAATGTTATTATTATTATTATTATTATTATTATTATTATTATTATTATTATTATTATTATTATTATTATTATTATTATTATTATTATTATTATTATTATTTATATTATTTATTATTATATTATTATTATGTATGATTATATTTTATTATTCTTTATTATTATTATTTATTATTATTATTTTTTAATATTAATTTAATATGAATATTTTACTATTTATTATATTATTTTTATTATCTATTATTTACTTATTATTATTATTATTCATTATTATTATTTATATTATTATTCATTAATATTTTCATTATTATTATTATTATTATTGAAACTGAAAGTATTAAACTGTTAATTTTATAATGGCTGTTTTATAATAAAAATAAAAATGTTTTGCTGTAACTCTGTAAGCACTAATCTGAGTCAGATTCGAAATTTTGAATTTGACTGCTGGAGTCGGAGTCGGAGTCGGCAGTCGGCAGTCGGCAGTCGGCAGTCGGCAGTTTAATGGAGTCGGAGTCGAGCTCGAAAATTTTTGTTTAAGTGGAGTCGGAGTCGGAGTCGGAGTCGAAAATCCAAATTTGAATTTAAGGAGTCGGAGTCGGAGTCGAAAAATTTATTTTGCGACTCCGCAGCCCTGGTATCAAGTATAAAAAATACCCTCTGAAAGAAGATGGGGAGGGTAAAACACCCTTATTAAAGAGTATGAATTATAAAAATACCCTCTGAAAGAAGCTGGGAAGGGTAAAAACAACCCATGGACGTAGCTTGGAGGGAGAAAACACTCCCATGAAAGAGCATGAAATATGAAAATACCCTCTGAAAGACCATGGAGTATAAAAATACTCTCAGAAAAGAGTATGAAGTATAAAAATACCTTCTGAAAGAAGTTGGGGAGGGTAAAAAGACCACATGAACGTACGTGGGGAGAGGGATACTCATATACACTTAGTGTGTGTGAGACGCATATGATCTTCGGCCTAAGAATACGCCCACGAAAAAGCGTGAGATATGCCAGGAAAAAATTTTCCGGGCCCCGTTATTTATTACTACTAACACCAAAAATATTTGAAAAACTTTTTTTATAACTTAAGACGATTGTTTTCTTTTTTTGGGAGGTGCTGAATCCAAATATTTAATCGATTGTTTTCTATCACGTACTATTTTTCGCAATGACCATAAATTCTTGTCTATTGTAACCCTAAAATGAAGTGCTGGAAAGACAAATGTTGTTATTTATAAAAGCAAAAAAAATGTACTAATAAACATACCATTTAGTAAAAAAAAAAATAATGGAGTGGGTTAAATTATAGGTTAGGAAGTTAAGTGAACAAGGAATAGGATAAATATTTAAGAGCACTTGCAAGTAAACCAGTTGAATGTGAACAAGTTGAAACTAAACTAACCTGGAAGCAAATGAAGGATGCGGTTGTTAGCAGTGCAAAAGAAGTATGTGGATGTGCAAAAGTAGGAAGTAAGAATATTAAAAGTGAGATTTCTCAACTGAGATGGATGCAAGTGGAGTTAAATAAAAAAATTAAAGTGTGGTTGAATGTACTAAAAGCCAATGATGAGATATCAAAAGGATAATGTTTGGAATTACATAAGGAGAAAAAAAGGAATACTTAAGGGGAGTCTGTACTCGAAATTACAGTTTCTTTCAATCGTGAAATTACTTTTTATTTAAAAGAACTTACTCTATTGCATTTCTATTTATTCCTTTCAATAGACTGAATGTTTTGCGGATTTATTGGGGGGGAAGGGAAGTTCTGATTTTACTGTTTCAACTGAAAACCATATATTTAAAAAACTATTATTTTTTTTAAGATAATCAATAATTCTTTTCACGAAAGTTTGTAGAATAAAGTGTGGTCAAAAAGATATAATCATTTGCCTGGAAATCCAATAAAAAAAATTGGTAACATCAAATAATTAAATTTGAAGTTCAAATTTCAACATAAGTTTCATTTTCTCACTGTAAATTATCTGACACCATCCCACGTTTTTCAATCTGAATAAAACTTCGTGAGATCTTCGCCTATATATACTATAATATATATATTATTATATATATATATATATATATTATATATAACTATATTATTATTAATATATATATATTATATATATATATAATATTATATAATATATATTATATATATAGTATATATATATATTTATATATATATTCATATATATATAATATATATATATATTAATATATATATATATAAATATTATATATATATATATATATATATATATATATATATATATATATAATATATTATATATATTATATATATATATATTATATTATTAAATATATATATATATATATCTATATATATGTATATATATATATATAATTTATATATTATTATATATATTTTTATTATATATATATATATATATATTTATATATATATATATATATATATATATATAATATAATTATTTATATTATATAAGTATAATATTATATATATATTATATATATATATATATCTATATAGTATATATATAAAATATACTGTAAATTTTCAACACAATAGACCTCATTCGTTTTTTTTTTTAGCGAATATTTTTGTCAGCTAAGTAAAAAAAAATTGATTTTGAGAAAATTAAGGTTAAAAGATTTTGGGAATATTTTTTTTCTTTTTTTTTCCGAAAGTAAAAAAGATATTACGCACCTCACCTCACTCACCTAAATAAGAGCACCAAACCACAGTAAAAGCGGTATTTTGGGCACACGCACCGCACCGCACCGCACCGCACCTGCACCGCACCGCACCGCCCGCACCGCCCGCATCTATTTCAGAATAGTTCAGCTTCGACTTTGCGGAAAATTTTTACTTTTCCAAAAATTATCTATAAAAAAATTTATCCCGGCTCCGGCTCGGCTCCAAACTCCGGCTATGGGCTCCTGGACCCGCTCCGACTCCAACTCCGGTTCGGCTTCGATTCCGGTTCCGGCTCCAGCTGCCTTTTCAAAATGTTTAGACTCAAACTTTAAAGATTACTTTAATTGCAAAGAAATGTTTCTCAGCTTCGGCTCCGGCTCGCTCCAGCGTTCGACTCCAGCTGCGACTTCGTTTCACTTTCAGAACGTTCAGCTTCCGACTTTTGAGAGTATTTTAACCTGCAAAACCCACAATTTATTAAAAAATTATACTTTACCTAAGACTCTTATCCGGCTCCAGCTTGGCTCTGCTCCGGCTCCGGGCATCCGGCTCCGGCTCCGGCTCCGCTCCCTTTTCAAACTTGTTCATCTCCAACTTTGTGAATTACTTCATCTCCAAAAAAAGATTTTTGCAAAAAATTTTGTGCCTCAGATTCCCATCGGCTGCGACTTTACGGCTCCGGCTCAGCTCGGCTTACGGCTCCGCTTTATCTCCGACTTCGTTTTATATTTCAGAAGAGTCAGCTCCGACTTTGCAAAAGTATTTTTATCTGCAAAAACAATTTCAAAAAAAAATTATACTTTACCTCCGGCTCCAGCTCCGGCTCCGGCTCCGGCTGCCGGCTCGGCTCCGACTTCAGGCTTACTTTTCAAATTGTTCAGCTACAACTTGTACAATTACTTCAATCGCCAAAAAATTCTGAAAAATTGCTCTTCAGATCCGGCTCCGGCTCCGGCTCTGGCTCGATTCGGCTCCGTCTTCCGGCTCCGGCTCCGCTCCGGCTACGGCTCCGGTCGACTCTGACACATTTATTATTGTTAAGAAAGAACCAATCTTGGGTTGTGTTGCGAAAAAAGAAAGTTTAATTTATGATAAATGTGAATAAAACCTGAGAAAATCCTGAAGTTTGAATTGCAATTTCGAACCTGGAAATGAAATTTTTTAGTTTGACACCCCTATAAAAAATTTCTTGTATCTTAAAAACTTTTCGGAATCTCGAAACAAAAATTACCCCATGATGTAGAGGAGGGAATTTTCTAATAATTAAAGTAATAAAAAAAGTGAAATTTTTTATTTGTACTCTAAAAAGTTAGGGTTGGTCAAGTACAGACTCCCCTTAAAGGTGCATACGTAGGAGGAAAAAAGAGTTAAACGAACAATTATAAGGATGATGAATGGGGACTTACAAGGCAATAGGAAGCCCTTCTGGAAGAAAGCGCTAAAGGTTAAGAATGAGAATAAGGGGAATCTTCTTAGAATAATGAATAGAGATGGTGATTTCGTAACTTATGAATTGGATGTGAGGGGAGTGGGGAGGGAACACTTTGAAAATCTGCATAACATTCCCAGGAATGAAGAGGTGATAGTGAATGTGTGTGGGTTGATGGGTGCAAGAAGGAATAGGTATTTTGGGGATGAGATTTGAAGAGGAGGTAATGGGTAGAGTAAGAAAGTTGAAGAATGGTAAATCTGCTGGTAAAGATGAAGTTACTAGTGAAATGATCAAGAACGGAGGCGAGATGATGATTGATTAGATTTGTAAGTTGTGTAAAAAAAGGTTTATGAAGGGTATAGTTCCGAGGGATTGGAGAAGAGCAGTAATATTACCCTTATATAAGGGTAATTGGGAAAAGGGTTTATATATATATATATTATAATATATATATTATATTATATATATATATATATTATAGTAATATTATATATATATATATATATATATATTATATATATATAATATATTTATATACTATATTATATGTAAACTATGTGTAAACTTTTATATATGATAATATATATATATTATATATATACTATATATATATATATATATATATATTATATTAATATATATATATTCTTAATATATATATATTTATATTATTTATATATATATTAATATATATATTATTATATATATATATATATATATATATTATAATATATATATATATTATATATATATATATATTATATTATATATATATAATAGGTTTATATATATATAGTATATATATATATATGTATTATATCTATTATAATATACTTCTTATATATATATATATCATATTATATATTTATATATATATATATATATATATATTTATATATATATGATAATATATATATATATTATATATATAATTTATATATATATATATATATATATATATATATTATTATGTATATATATATATATATATATATATAATATATATATATCTATAGATATATATATATATTATATACTTATACATAATTATATATTATTAATATTATATATTATACATCATATATTATATTATATATATATGTATATTATATAATTTTATATATATATATTTATTATATTTATATATATATATATATCATATTAAATATATATATATATATATATAATATATATATATATATATATATATATATATATATATATATATATATATATATATATATATATATATATATTGAATTATTTACATGGTAGATAAAATACCTCTTATGAAAATAAAAATTTATATATTTCGTTATCTGAACATTTTCATTTTCTCACATCCGATGTTGGTGCAAATTTAATTTTTCATCGTTTCTTCTGTAGGTATTTGGAGTAATGTTTCGGCAAAATTTGAAAGTGACAAATAATAGTTCGTGGTACTTATTATTTCTTTCTGTATGGATAACTGGATCTTTTATAATAATGAGCTCTTACTCTGGAAATCTTGTATCTTTTTTGACAATTTCTAGTTTCCCAAAGAGAATAGAAACTTTAAAGGAACTTATTAACTCAAACTTAAGGTAAAAAAAATGCTTATCCAATTTATAAATATATTGTATTTCAAATTATTAAAATCCTAAAATTTGCTTATATTTTTAGAGTTGGAGCACTAGAATACGGTGATCATATTAAAGAATATCTTTTAGCTTCTTCTGTTGAAGATTTTCGACAACTCGGAAAAAAGTTTGACTACTATCCAAAAAATGACAATAATTATACAAGAGTTATTGAGTTTGTTATTAAGAAAATCACCAAGTCTTCGAACGATATATTAACTTGTTTCATCTTCAAAATTATTTTAATGTTTCAGAACAAACGTACGTGCTTAAAAAACAGGTGAGGAAAATTTTTTTCGTCCATCATTAATTATTTTATCAAATCAATCAAATTTAAAAAAAAAATTCTTAATGAAATGAAATATATTAACAACTATACCTCTCTTGCCTACCACGCGGATGTTATGTAGGTGAGAGCTGTAAATTTATATCGTCCTAAATTTGAATCAACTTTATTTTTCAGCCTTTCACATAACTCATCTCAAAAGTGTTAAACTTTAGACACCCAGTTTCTTAGGTCTTATCTCATATTCAGATTATCTCTTGATAAAGTACTCCTCTTGCCTTCATCTAAACGCCAGCTAATCTCAATGTGCTGCTTGCTCGCACTAAAACCTTTCCGTAATTCCTACTATATTAATGGCTTTATCCCATATGCTTATTTAAAAGGTGACCAAAAAATATGTAATTTCTAAGAACTCTATTTTGTAGCTCTTATTACAATTATTAGATATTAGGTACTAATCAGATTAAAATCCCTCTTAAAGTCACTTTAAAAAGGTTTCATTTTTTAAACTAATATCATCACTCTAGGGATTAACCTTATTCAATTGGCGGGTATATGATAATAAGAATCACAACCTCACACCAAATATATATCTCAGGTGGTAGTATCAAACTTTAAAGTGAAGCTATCTTAAATTTAACATGGAAAAACCAAGCCCCTTTCTCATAACCTACCCATTTCCAATATATCCAAAGTAGAGACCATAAATCAATCGTCAAATACCACACTGATGATCGGGATGGTGGGAATAAAATTCCAATTTAGCAAGGATTAAATTGAGAATAAATTAAAAGATTTTGGAAAGAATAATAATTTTGGAGATTATCGCCACCTAAGGGCTTGGCCTTTTTCAAGGAAGGGCCAGAAAATAAGATATGTAAAAAAAACAAAGACTTACATAAATCTCTTAGGTGAGCGCAGACGTGGGCTTTAAAGAGAGGAAGATACAAAGCAGAAAAAAACAAGGAGTTTCATAGAACAGAAGTGACTGGAAAGAAGGAGGCACCACAACGAACGAGTCTGGGGTTTTCAATACTCACGCAAAAATCCATGCGAGAGCAAGGCACCCATTATGCTAGGTTGGCGATGCAATGGAGGTGGAATGCGAGAGGCCAATACCACTGAGCAGGTGCCTTTGCATTACCTATAGAAATGAGATAATGCGCCAACGTCACATCGCAGAGATAGATGGTCAAGAGTGTTTGAAAGTAGGGGACAGTTTAGCTTTAGACCCAACACTATCCAATAGAAGGGTGGAGCCGGAGCCCCCTCCCTCAGATATGAGAACAGTATTTCATACAAGGGCGAATAAGGCACTTATATATCTGGAGTAGATGTGCAGGGGAAAAAATTTCTCCATTCTGAACAGAACTCCAAGCTTCTTTGAGGCCACCTTAGCAACCGTTGTGATATGAGGTTTCCAAGGTAATTTTTTTGTTTATGTACAGACAGAGAATGTTAAGTTGTTCACAGGTGAGACGTTAGAGCAGTCGAAGGAAATAGGAAAGTTGGGAGGTATTTTTGAGAGGGAGATATAAAAAATTTATTTTCAAAGAGTTGAATTTGACAAGGTTGCGATGGCCCTACAAGGAAATCCTATCCATGTCGGCAAGAATATAATCCGAAAGCTAAAGACGAGAGACAACTCTAGATGAAAAGGAGGGAGCAGATCTCAAATGAGCAGAAAAATTTATAGTTGAGTAATCAGCATAAGAGTGAATAAAGTTAGAATACAACTGAGAAGGTCGTTCATGAAAAGTAGGAATAAAGCTAGAGAGATAACAAAACCCTAAAGAGCACCAAAATTAACAGGAAAGGAAGAAGAGGTCACTCCATCAACAAATGCTAATATGGAGCGATCAGGGAGTAAACTTGACAAGAGAAAGCAAAGTGGAGAAGGAAACCCAAAGGACGGAACTAAGAGAGTTGTAACGCGTGCCACACCCAGTCAAAAGGTTTTGATATGTCGAGTGCCCCATACAAGACTCCCAATAGTTCCTAAGAAAGAAGACCATATATCAGTTATATAGGAAATATGTCACAAGTTGACCTTGAGCGTCGAAAGCCATACTGATGATCTGAAAGAAAGGAATGAGACTCCAGATGATCCAGGAAATGAAAGTTAAGAAGAGTTTCAAAAATTCTAGATAGAATACAAGTGATAGCTATAGGACGATAGTTATAAGGATCATAACGGCTACCTATTTTCGAGACTGGCTGGACATATGAACGCTTCCATCACTGAGGATATGTAATAGTATTAAGGCATAGAGAGTAGAGTTGAACGAGTACAGGACAGGCGCCAGGTCAGATGCACACTCCAAAAAAACACGGGGAGGAATGCCAACTGGTGCGCTAGCCCTCTGATGTTCATAAATCTCAAAATCCCATGTAACCGATCATGCCTAGTCACAGGAAGATACATGAAAAACCTAAGAGAAGAAGAAGTAGGAGGAGCGATTCCAGAATCGTCCAGGGTAGAATTAGAAGAAAAAAAGAGGTCGAAGGAAATTGGCTTTCATAGGGAGTTAATCAGATCTGTCAGTCAGTAAGGGGTAGAAGGCAGATTTACAAAAGTTGTTAGAGATGTTTTGGCAAGAGGCCAGAAATTTTTATCATTTTTGCCCGATAGGCAATGTCTCTCTCTTGAATGGCACGAGAACAAGCTCCATCGAACCATGTATTTTAGAGAGAACAAGATTTAGTTGAAGATGAAATGAACCTGCTCATCAACTCGGTGATAATGGCCCCTACCTTTTCAGAAGTGTCCTAAACCTCCTCCGAGTCAAAGTATGATTCATTCCAAAAATAGTTCGCAAAGAAACGACGCACTGCCCAATTAGAACGATTAAAGTGCCAGAATATGCGTTTGGGGCATGGCAAAGCTGCTGGAGAAAATTTTTTATAATTAAGAGCTACGAGAATGTGGTCAGAGTTACCAATAGGAGTGATTAAAATGTATTATCGAGAATTAATAGTGGTGAAACATAAGTCAGGCGTGTTCAAGAATTGAGTAAGTCGATCTGGGATATGTGTTGGTTTCTTAATTAACTGTTCCAAATCGTTGATAATACTGAATATTTTACTCTCATCCCCTACTGCATTAGTATGTGAGGAGCCCAACCATTCAGTTGGGTGTACGTTTGAATCCTTTCAGTAGAGGACCTCACCATTTGAATGGGAAGAAGGAACAGTCTTATGAGAAGTAGTAAGATATTCAAAAGGGACGTGAAAATATGTTCCATTAGGGGAGAAGTAGCAGAAACGTAGGATAATGATAGTAGTAGAGAAAAAGATTTAGAAGATCCATAAATCTCGAGACGTTTTACATCAGCGTTAATGTTTATATAGGCAAAGGATTCACCATTAAGTCTTACAATATAAAAAGATTATAGTTGAAGATGTTATGTTTATTTGAAAAGGAATCCCTGGCTAGGTGGGTCTCAGACAGTAATAAAATGTTAGGTTGAGAGTTAGAGATGTGATATTCCACAGATTCATGATTAGCATTCAGGCCACGGACGTTGGCAAAGTCAATATAGACCTCAGCATGAGCCTACCCATATGTCACTTCTGTCCAGTCATTCGAACAGCCACTTACACAAACAAACACCCACAAAAGCTTATACACTGAAATTGCTGATAGCATAATAGCTAAATCTAATTGGAGTAAGATAGTGTTTGACAACTGATCTAAATGAACAAATAAACAAGTAGAGAACATTAAATAACAATATATAAATAGGCCCACCAAATTGGAACTAATAAGCTGTCAAATATACGTACAGTAATTTGCGGGTGGATATTTTGTTGAAACCTAAAATAAACTTTATGCTAGCCAATGTTAATTAAAAGAATATTTAAGCTAACATCCTATAATATGTCAAATAATGTTTAAAAGAGTATAAAAATCAAACTTAAACTTAGCTTAAGATTCTGGACGGTAGAAGTTTCGACTTAAATCTTTATCATTTGTTGAGTCATCGTCATAAGAATAAACAGAGTTAGAAGTGTAGTTAAGAAGATTATTAGTGAAAAGTCTGAAAAAATTTGAAGATATAAAGGAACAGAGGATGAGGTCATTCTATCATCAACTTCCAATATAAAATTATTCCGATATAAACTAGCCAAGAGGAGGCAATGAGATGAAACAAACAATAAGGAATAGAGCTTAAAGTTTATTTACGCATGCCATACCCAGTCAAAACCTTTAAATATTTCAAGCTTCACAACTCAAGGCTCCACCAGTCAACTTGCCCTGAAGACCATAAATCGGTGAGATATTAAAGTATGCCATCAATTGACCTAAAACGTTGAAAGCTATACTAATGATCTTAAAGAAGGGAGTGAGATTCAAGATGATCCAAGAAATTAGAGTTAAAGAAGGTTAAACTTTTTAGACAGAATACGGGTAAGAGCTACAAAGGACGATAGCTAGAAGCTTTAGAGCTGCTTCCCTTTTTCGGGATCGGTGAACATATGCACACTTTTAGCACTGAGGAGAATATTTACTATTAACTCATAGAGTTTAGCGTTGAATTAGCAAAGGCGATGCTTTAGAAGTTCACTATCTCAAAACACAGGAAGAAATTCTATCAAGGTCACTTGCCTTCCAGACGTTAATAGATCTCAGTCAGTTTCAATTGGGGACATATTAAACCTGAAAGGAGATGAAGTAAGAGGAGGGGTGACAGAATCGTTCATTGCAAAATTAAATGTAAAACGGAAGCCTAAGGAAGTCCACATGAACTAACTCGAACTTCATGGTAGCTTCCCTGTAGATTCTATAATCAGGGCTGATTCCTGCTACCGTTTTATTTTTTTGACAGGTCGGACATGTGCGGATAAGCTGTTTCCCCTCTTTAAACGTGTGATGGAACACACTCATTTTTGATGAAATTGAGCGTGTTATTCACGCCCGTGTCCTTTATTGTGATATTCGCTAATTGCTTCAGGCACACCAATTTTCGGACATGAAACTAAAGTAATTTAAAGAGACTTCTACTTTTAATCAATCTCATTTTTGTTATAATAAAATTTCTTTTTTATTAACTTTAAAGTCGTTTTTTTTAGTCATTAGATCACCAAGATACTTATCCGTTTGCTCATTTTGTTTGATTTCTTCGAAGTCTAAATTTCTTTTTAAATGAGTAGATAATATTTTCGCATTTTCATCAAAAGTTGTTATTAAGTTTATTTTTGGAGCTTTTAAAAAGGCTGCATCAGAGCTTTTTCTACTTTCATTTCGAACAGACAGATCAGCCAGAGCAAGATCTTTTAACACCAAGCTGATGGCATTTACTTCACAGTCTGTAGTACAGCCAACTGGCTGATCATTGGCTGTAGTAACTGAGTGTGCGGAGGCACTACCTACTCAGGTTGTGACTGAAGTTGGTTCCTCACTTTTTTGCAAAATATTTTTTGCATTTAAATATTTTTATAAAGCATTTTAATCTCGGTTATCAACCCCATCTTGATATTGGAAGTGCTCAGGATTGCCAGTTCCCTCAGATCCATATGGGCCACATTGGTACTTTTAGCAATAATCTGAGCATTCAGAGTTTCAATAGAAGGAGAATGATCTCCCAGTACATGCAATGAAGCTCGTTGCTCAGTACCCAGTACTCTGTGTTTTGAGGGGCCTCGGAACTTCTTATGACATTCCTAATTGCTTATTCTTTAAAATGGGGTTGTTTGACTTTTATGGAGTATGCATCACATATCTGGAATGGGTCCTTACACAACACAGTGTTAGTTGCTAAGGTGCGGTCTAGGCCTTTTCGACTTCTTAGCTCTACTACTTTTTTACAAACTCTCTCAAATCTTTTTCAAGTGCTTTCAACTATGGTCACTACAATATATTTATAAAAATTGCATGACGTGGGAAAGACAAGGTGAAAACGTGTTGATAGTCTCAATGGGGCTTACTCGGCTTAAAGTTTCGGTTTGAAGCGAAGTGTCTTGTCTTCGTGGAGTGACCGAATGGTTAGAAGACGGATTATTCGTTCTCGTTCGCAACATGCTTCGGTTCGAACTTCAGCAGAGACACTTTCTTTACATTCCCGTAATATCTTTATTTGTTTGTAAAATCAACTGTAGTTAGTTCAATATATATATATAATATATATATATATATATTATATATAATATATATATAATATATATTATATTATATATATATATTATATATATATATATATTATTATATATATAATAATATATCTTATACATATATATATGTATATATATTATATATATTTTATATATATATAATTATATAATATTAATATATATATATTAGTATTATATTATATATATATATATATTTATATAATATTAAAAAGAGTCCCACATTCTAATTTCTCTAGGGCTCCTTGGAAATATATATATATATATTATATATATATATATATATATATATATAATAAATATATATTTATTTAAATATATATATATATATATATATATATATATATATATATATATATATATATAATATTTACGATCAGATTTTTGAAGGATACTTAACTTTTTTATTTGAAAAACACTCACCAATTGCAAGCCCAATAAGTTCAAAGCTTAACAGATTAATAGAGACAGGGATCATATTTCAAAAAGTTATTTGAAAACACATTATGAACAGATGTTGGCTAACAGGACATAGCAGGTAATAAATAGAATTAAGGATCGATCTAAAAATAAACTTTAATTTGGCTATTATTATTTAATTAACTAAGCACCAATGTTAAAAATATTGAAAGTAAATTGCATTAAAAAAAAATTTTAAATGAAATTTTGACAATATTAAATTTACTAATAAATATTATGATGAAACTTTGTAGCAGTTGATAAACAATTAAACTCCAAACTGAGAAGTTTAATATTACTTTTGTTTTTAAATAATTTTAATCGAAATCTTTATTACTGAATCATTTTGACCTTTCTTTACTTGAAAATTACTTTGTCACATTTATCTTTTTTCTCTCTTTGTCTACTATCAACTCATGCACAATCATCATTAGTAGTTTGTCATCCATCCCGTGATATATATATATTATATATATATATACTATAGTATATATATATATATAATTATTATATATATATATATATAGTCATATATATAGTATATATATCATATATATAATATTCTATATATATTATATATTATATATATAATATATAAAGCTAAAAAAACAAAGAATAAACATAAAATGAATAAATTGAAAATAAAAAGAAAAAATTAAATCTTCACAAATAATAATAAATTTAAAATACATAAAACCGAAAACTTCAAGTAATAATAATAAAATATAAAAATTAAAAACTTATATTAAAACTTCTAGCTTGAAAATGAAAAAAATATTTAAGTAGCAGCTAAATGATAATATATTTAAATATTATATTTAATACTTACTAGGAGATCTGAGATATCGAATATAAAATAAAGGATAAATAATTGAAAATAAATTAAAATATAAATGTTCTAGTTAAAAAGAGAATATATTTAAATATTTAAGTTAACGATTGCATATAGGAATCGGTATACAATTTATGACGTTCCCTACACATTAGAACTAGATCAGTCATGTGAACACGTGTTATTATATAAAGGTGGGTTACGTTTGATAAATACTAGACGAATATAATAAGCGTTTAAATGTTAGCATCTAATGATATGTTAGGTTTGTGTAAGTTAGGTTAAGTGATGTGTTGTTAAGTATTTCTGTTACCATTAATTGGTACGTTAAGATCTTTATTTATGATATACTTAGAACAGGTTGTTGGGTTAGTATGTTAGGTTAGGATAGGTCATGTTAGGCTAAGTCAGACAGGCTGTGACGAGAGAGAGAGAGAGAGAGAGAGAGAGAGAGAAGAGAGAGAGAGAGAGAGAGAGAGAGAGAGAGAGAGAGAGAGAGAGAATATTTTTTTAAATTCAAGATCTACCAGCTAAAGGTCGAATATAATGTGAACTATCGATTATCCCTATGAATTATGAAAGTCTCTGTTTCTACACAATCAGAGCTCATTAAAATGTGATTTAAACATCAATTTGGAAGTAATAAACCATGAGAAACTGATTGAAACAATCAAAAATTGCGTACCGTCGATTTGAAACACTGAAAAAAATTCAAGAAAACTCGAGAGAACATTGGGGGGCTGATCCCCCCCCCAGACTTGAGATTCGAAATGGTCTTATAGACACCTAAAACCTTCAGAATCGGGTTTCTCGATTTTGAAATCCCTTAATTTCATACTTTAAGCGTCAAAAGCAATTAAAAATGCTAAAAAGTCCAAAAAAATCATTCATATAGCGCCGAATGTGGGGCTGCCAATTTTGTCAACCGAAATTGCCCCTATGCTACTTCAAAGCTATAACAAACTTAAAAATAAAACAAAAAGGATAATTTGCTGTAGACGAATATGCTATTATATAGGGTTTATGCATGTATATGAACACGCACACACAAACTCACAAACACACACACGTTCACAGAAACATATATATATATATATTATATAATATTATATATATATATATATAATATATATTATATTATAATATATAATATTATGATATATATATAATTATATAATATACTATTATATATATATATATATATATATATATATATATATTACAGGTTGTCACCCTTCACGGGCAGGGCCCTTTTCAGAGAAAGGACAAAATAGAATATGGGAAATCTACCCAAGACCAAACCTAACAATATTTCTCAGGTGGGCATATATATTGACTTTAAGGAGAGAAATATTAGATGAAACAGGGAAAACAGATAATTGCAAAGAGTTCCACAGAACAGAAGTGGTTGGAAGGAGGCATCACAACGAGAGAGTCTGGGGATTTTAATCCTCAGGCAAAATTCATGCCAAAGTAAGGTACTCTTGTGCTACGAGGGTGACGCAATGGTGGTAGAATGTTTTTCAATTCCCTTTAGCAACTGCCACATCTCATAGAGAGACGGTCCAGTGAGCTAGAAAGTAGAGGACAGTTTATTTGTCTCTTAGCTTTTGACTTATTCTTATCAGAAGAAAGGTGAAGCAAGAATTTTCCCATATGTGAGAACAGTGCTCAAAATAAGAGCGGATATGGTCCTTACATAATTGGAGTAGCCATATAGAAGAAAAAAATTTCACCTTCCTGAACAAATCTCCAATCTTTTTGAGGAAACCTTAGCAACTTTTTTGAAATGAGATTTTTTTAAAGATATTTTATTTTTTTGTTTAGTCCCAGAATGTTTATGCTGTTCACAAGTGGGGTGTTGGAAGACATTTTTTAAGAGGGAAATTGGAAGAAGTTGAGTTTTTAAAGAGTTGAATTTCACAAGGTTGTTTTGATCCCACCGGGAAATTTCATCCAGATCCGCAGACGTGTGGCAATTCTGAATGCATTAAAGGGAGCAAATTTAAAATAAGTGGAAGAATGGAGGTGAAAGTGTAGATGCACAGAGTTAGAATCACAGCTGAGGAGATCGTTAATGAAAAGTAAGAATAAAGTTAGAGATAGAACAGAACCTTGAGGAACATTACAATTAACAGGAAAGAAGAATAATTTTGCTCCACCAACGAGTTCTGATATGGAGCGATGAGAGAGAAAACTTGACAGTAATTTAAAAAGAGAAAGAGAAAACCCAAAGGAAGGGAGCTTAGGGAGCAGTGATCTGTGTCATACTCGGTAGAAATCCTTCGATTTGTCAAGCGCCATCACACAAGACTTCTAATAGTTCCTAAGGGCGGAGAACCATAAGTCAGTGAGAGAGGAAAGAATATAAAAGAGTATAACCAGCTGATCTTGAGCGGCCAAAGACATACTGATGATCTGAAAGATTTGAATGAGACTCCAGATAACCCTGAAAATTAGAGTTAACGAGAGTGTCAAAGATTTTAGACAGAATACAAGTGAGAGCTGTAGAACGATAGTCTGAAAGATCAGAACAGTTAACCTTTTTCGGGATCGGCTGAACATATGCTCACTTCCAGCATTGAGGAAAGTATTAGTATTAAGGTATAGAGAGTAGAGTTGAACAAGGACATTCACCAGCTAAGAAGCACATTCCATCAAAACAGGGGAGAAATTCCATTCCATCCGGACCACTAGCCTTCCTGACCTTCATAGATATCAGAACTCATATACCTGATAATGTGTTATCACTGGTAGAGGCATGAGACACCTGAGAGGAGAAGGAGTAGGGGTAGGAGGAGGAATGCAATAATCGTCCATGGTGGAAATAGATTAAAAAAAAGATGAAAAAGAGATTAGCCTTTTCGGAAGGAAAGTTAGCTACAAGTGCGTCAGAGCAAATAACACTGGACGACAGAAATTTTGTTAAATGGATATCATGAACTGTTTCTTATGTATTTCGGTACGCTAAAAACGAATATAACCTACAAATTTGCACAACGGGCTTAGTTTTTTTGTAATTTTACATATTTCATAAACTAACAATATAATTCACGGAGTGTAAAATATCTTGTTTTGTTTAACTTTATTTTCTTGCGATTTTACGTGAAAAAGGTGATCGCCAGCAATATAAAGCGTATAATAAGTAGGAACTAAAAAATAGATAAAATAAACGCCAAACATTATAAAACATGTTTAGCGAACTCGATAAAAATAAACCTCGGTCCGACGTTTTTCATGAGTCATTTGCCTTCAGTTTGTATCTGGACGTTGAATGTGAAGTGTGTGATATTAATATATTTTTTATTATATATATATATATATATATATATATATATATATATATATATATATATATATATATATATATATATATATATATATATATATATACTGCTGCTATATATATACTGCTATATACTCTGTATAACTATATATATATATATATATATATATATATATAGATATATATATATATATATATATATATATATATATATATATATATATATATATATATATATATATATATATATATATATATATATATATATATATATATATACTATATATATATATATATATATATATATATATATATATATATATATATATATATATATATTATATATATATATATATATATATATATATATATATATATATATATATATATATATATATATATATATATACTACTCTTTATATATATATACGTTCAAATTGTTTAATTTCGCTTACAGATCAGATACCTTAATTAAAATGCCACGAAATTGTAAAAATGATCAAACAAATTTTGTTACATTGTGGTGAGGTAACGTTGAAGTCCCAAATGAGGAATATTACTCCCTTAATAAAAAAGCATATAAACTTTATTTTGAAATTAAGCTTGGTGATCAATATAAATCTTGGGCACCTCATATTTGCTCTGCGTCTTGTGTAACATTACTTAGTGAGTTGGCTTAACGGACAGTCAAGCATGCCATTTGCAATTCCAATGGTATGGGAGGGAACCAAAGGATCCCGCAATGGACTGTTATTTTTGCATTGCAATAATTGCTGGAATAATAATCAAGACCAAGAAGACCATTAAATATTCAAACCTACCTTCGGCTATTAGATCTGATCCTCACAGCGAAGAGCTTCCTATCCCTGCACCACCTGTAAATGTGAATCTCCTGTCAGAAAACTCCGACGAAGAAGATTTACCGTCCAGAAAATGACGACTTGAAGACCTTGATTATGATGGAATGTCAGCAGAACCTCTAATTAATCATCATGAACTCAATGAGAAGGAAACTACTTGTCAAAGAAATAGGCAGAACTATTGGCATCTAGATTAAAGGGTTGGAATCTCCTTGAGAAGGAAACTACAATTTCCTCTTATCAGCGACGCGAAGAAGAATTCCGAAGCTTTTTCTCGGTAGAAGGCAATTTAGTGTATTGTACTGATGTTGATTCATTAATGAGAGAACTAGGTGTCTGTCGTGATCCTAAGGAATAGGGATTGTTTGTAGATTTTTCTAAACTCAGTTTAAAAGCAGTGCTTTTTCATAATGGAAATGTAAAACCTTCGACTCCTAATGCCTATGGAGCCCATATGAAAAAGACCTACGACAACATGAAAATTTTGCTGTCGAAAATACGATACGAATAACATTCTTGGAATATATGCAGCGATTTAAAAGTTATACCACTTTTGTTAGGTCTCCAACAAGGATATACTAAATTTTGTTGTTTCCTATGCGAGTGGGATAGCAGAGATCGCAAAAATCATTTTGTCAAGAAGCAATGGCCTAAAAGAAATCAAATACCTGGAAATAAAAATGTAATTTTCAACCACTTGTGAGAAACCGCAATTCGTATATCTTCCTCCTTTGCGCAAACTCAGGTTAATGAAAAATTTGTAAAAGCGATGAATAAAAGTGGTTTGAAATTCTATAAGTAAATAAGAAATTTCTAGGATCAGTGAGGCTAAGATTTAAAGATTGTAATTTGTAGGCCCACAAATAAGGGAGGGACCATCACTTTGATGAAATCTTGAATAATATTGAAAAACCTGCATGGAGATCCTTTAAAAAGGTCATAACTGGGTTTCTATGCAATATTAAGGTCGACAACCATGAAGAACTAGTTTCCGAACACCTTCAAAATTATAAAGCAATGGGATAGTAACATGTCTAAAATACATTTCAACCTGTTCCTACTGACTTTCTAACTACAATCTAGGCATATAAGCGATGAGCATGGTGAGCGATTCCACCAAGATATTTCAACTATCGAAAAACGTTATCAGGAAATTGGAATCCAAATATGCTTGCAGACTATTGTTGGATTAAAAAGGAATGTTTCAAGCAAACTACAATAGAAAATCTTCAAAATCTACATTTTAAATTGCAGAAGTATATAGGTGAATAAATTAACTAAAGCTTATCATTTTATAACAATATTAAATTTTTAATTTCGTGTTACAAAAAAACCTCTGCTCGTTGCAAAAAAATGGTATGCAAATTCGGAATCAGCGAACAAAACTCCATAAGAAACACCCATTTTTACTCATTTAACAGACAAAAAAGTCAAATTTTGTCGTCCAGTATAATTGGAGGAAAGCCAGATTGACAAAAGTTATTTTTGACAAGAGGTAATAAATTTTTATCAGTAGAAAAACCAATGAAGTTTTCGCACTTTCCTTTACTAATAGTGAGCTTAGCCTGTCGAATAATATCCCTTTAACCACTCCGAGCAGATTGAAAATTAGTAGGAGTGAAAGTAGAATGAGAGTTTTCTCATGGCCGATACGCGATGTCTCTCCACTGAATGGCACGAAAACAGACTCCATCGAATCATGGATTTTGGGGAGAAAAAAATTTAGTTGGAGATGGGATAAACCTGCTCATCCCATCGGTTATCACGGCCCCTACCTTTCCAGCATTGACCAAATTCTCCTCCGAGATAAAATAGGATTCATTCCAAAAATAGGTAGCAAAGCAAAGCAAAGCAAGTGTCGGAAAGTACGCTTAGGGCATGGTGGAGCGCTGGAGAGAAAGTAATATAATTAAGAGATACGAGATTGTGGTCAGTGTTACCTGTAGGAGGAAAATTGTATATTTATATCGAATTAATAGTGATGAAACATAAGTCAAGCTTGTTCAAGGGTTGGTTTGTTGGCTCTAGGATATGTGAAGGTTCCTTAATTAACTATTTCAGATCGCTGAGAATACTGAATGTTTTGGCCTCCTCCCTCCCTGCGTAAGTATGAAAGGGGTTCAACCATTCAGAGTGGTGAACGTTCAAATCCCCTAATTAAATTACATCGGCATTTGGATGAGATGAGTAACAGTCTAATGTGAAGTAGTAAGAGAATCTAAAAGGACGTGAAAATCTGTTTCATCAGGGGAGCAGTCGCAGAAATATAAGATTATGGTAGTAGTATGGATAAAGATTTTAGAACATCGAAGCTAGGTGATTCGAGGTTCTCGAGAGGTGACAAATTAGTGTTAATATTTATGAAGGCAGAGACTCCACCAATCAGTCGGAAATGTAAAGCAAATATGATTTGGAGATGTTAAGTTTATTTGAGAAAGAATTCTTGGATAACTGTGTCTCAGGTAGGTTAGAAAATGGTAGGTTGAAAGTTAGAGAGGTAATATTCCACAGATTCATGATTAGCACGCAGCCCACATACTTTGTCAAAATGAATTAGAGAATCCTCGCCAACACCCACACCTACATCTTTCCAGTCTAGTCATTAAAACTGTAACACACGAAAACGAATCTAAAAATCCCCAAGCCGAAACTCTAAAACCCCAAGCGCAAGCCTTAAACAAAACATACAAATTTAGATATAAATAAATAATAAATAAAAAAAAAGAGCAAACACAAGAACTGATAAATTCACGAGACTAGAAATAATTAATTCACGAAACAATAGACGTTCAAACCGAAGATTTTAAAATAATAATAATAATAATAATAATAATAATAATAATAATATTATAATACGTTATTGATATATATGGATCCGTTATATTTGTTTTATATATACTTATACGTATATATACTATATATTTATATTATATATATATATATATATATAATATATATATATATAGTATATAACTATATATACTAATATACTATATGATATCTATATATATATATATTATAGTAAGTAATTATAGTAGTATATATATATGTATATAATATATATTATATATAATAATACTATAGTATATAATATATATATAATAATAGCTATAATAATAAGTATTATCATAGTCATATATAATATATATACTTATATATAGCTATATATTATATATTATTTTTATTTAATAATATTTAAAGGTGTTATAAAGTTTATTAAAGATAAAGTTAAATAAAAATAGATTAATAGAAGAAAATAGAAAACATTTTTATTGATATTTATATATATTTTAATTAAATATCTAGTCAAAACATGGAGGAAAATATGTAAAATAATGTTTAAACAATTAACATGATTTTAATGATATACCTTAAAGAATATTATAAATAAATATATTATGATTTATTTATTGATAAAAATTTTGATTTTAAATGGAAAATGATTTATTCAATAATTAAATTTAAATTTTAAACAAAATATATTTAAAATCATCAAGAAATAGCAGGAAAGAAGTTTATTGAAAATAAATATTAATAAATTGATATTTAATTATAATATTATTGGCATTTTTTAAATAAAAAGTTTAAAGTGAAAATTTTAGTTCTTTATATTCTTAATAATTATAGAATAAATAAAATAATACTTATATAATTGGTTTTGGAATATAAATAAATAGTAACGAGTTTATTTGTATAATTAAAAGTATAAATAAATATACATGATAGATAGAAATAAGATTAGTATTTGATTATATTAACTAATTAATAAATGCTTATTTTCATAGAGATTTCTGATTCAGAGATAATAATTTTATATATTCAGATATAGATAAATATTTTAAAGTGATATTGAATTAATTTTGGCTACTTTTGAGAGTATTTTAGAAAAATTAAGAAATATATAAACCAAAGTCGTGTTTTTTTGAAAAATTTTAAAAAGGAAATTTAAATTAATATAATAATATATATATATCTACTAATAGTATGAATATATATATATATATACCTATATATATATATATATATAATATAATATATATATATATATATATATATATAGGACTATATATACTAACTATATATTATAGTATATATATATATTATATATATATATATAGTATATAGTATCTATATTACTATATATATATAGTAATAATATATTATAATATATCATAATATATATATATATATAGTATATATATATACTACTATAATATATATATACTGTATATATATTTAGTATATATATTTATATATTAGTATAGTAGATATATATATATATATATATATATATATATATACTTTAGTTTATACTATATTATACTGCTATATGTATTATCATTAGGTATATGGTGTGGTGGTGTGTGTGTTGGTGTATAAGTGTTAATGAAAAAATTAAATTTTAATCTATTTTAAAATATTAAATATAGGTTAAGACACTCAATAAAATTGGTATTATGTTTACTCTTTGAAAATTTGGTTATTAAAGAAGAAATAAATTTTATAGGTTTGGGATTTTATTTTAAAAGTAAAAAATAGTATTGAATGTTAAAGAGATTTAATATTAAAGAAATTATTATTGAAAAGTAAAAGGAAAGAATTTATTTTAATGAGGGGGGTAATGTTATTAAATCCAAAATAGCGTTGATGGAACAGAATAATTTTATTTAAATTTGAAGGATTTTCAAAATATGTGTAATATAAATATATATAATATATTAAATCAAATGCTGATGTAAAGAATAATACAAATTAATTTTTAAAGATTTTATAAAATAAAATAAGTTTTGAAAAAATAAAATAATATGGAAAGAGAATATTTGAAGCATAACTATTAAGATAGTGTGATTATATATAATTATTAATATAATATATATACTATATAATATATATTATTATTTTATAGTATATATATATATATTATATATATATAATATATATGATATATTATATATATATATAAGCGTATTATATATAATATATATACTAATATTATATATATATATATACTAGTATATATATATATATTAATTACTATAATACTATTATAGAAAATTTTGTTGCTTTTTTAAAAAAACGATTTATTTTATAAATAACAAAATCTTCGCTAATTAATTAATAAATAAAGAAATAAATAAATAAATAAAATAACTAAGATTACAGTAATTTGAAAATTGAACCAATTGGATAAAAAAGAAAAAATAAACAAGGAAAACATAATTTTTATGAATAATAAAAATAAAAACAATAGTTTAAAAAATAAAATGAAGATGAAGTAGGAAAATTGAAATAATATTTTTATGATAGGTAAAAAGGGAAATTGTTAGAAATAATTATGTTATTGGAAGAGGAGTGAAGATGAGATTGTTTTATAGAGTGATAATTCTAGGAAGAAAGTTCTTTGGAAGTTATAATTAAAAAGTTAAATATAAATTTTACTTTGAACTTTAGATCTATACTATATATATATACTATAACAGTAAATTAAAAAAAAAATAAAATAAAATAATAAAGATCATATATAATATAATATATAGTATATATATTATACTATATATATACTACTACTATATATATTATATATAAGTATATATATATATATATATAATATATATACTATATGAATACTATATTTATAGTATATCATAGAGGTTTTAATTTTTAATATATAAATATATATATATATATATATATATATATATATATATATATATATATATTATTAATCAATTAAGAATTGAAAAAATCAATTAGTTATTTGTCATTACATAAAATAAAAAGGTCATCATATTACGTAACATGCTAAAGTGTTCATCATTTTTCAAAGCATGCAAAAAGAGATCATCATTTAGTGTGACAGGCACAAAAACAAACTGGTGTGTACTTTTACCAATATGAGATTATAAAGCAATAAGCCTACAAACTTCACCTAAAATACTTAAGATTAATTATTAAATAATTGTTTAAAAAAATGTTATATTATAACAAGACGCTTTATGACATAAACATTGTTCATAAAAACCTTAATTGTCATTTAATGAGTGAAAGATTTCACACAACAATATTCAGGGTAATATTCTTAACCTACACCATCACTAAATATAAAGTTCATTTAGATATCACTTAGGAATGTCAATCTATTTATTTAGTGACAATTTTTATTGTATTATACACCACCTATGCTAATAATCCTCTTTTAAAAAGAGAAGAGTGTTTTTTTTCTAAGTTTTTTTTAAGTACAATATTATTTTTTATTAGGTAAATAAGTTTTATTCAATTTTAATTATTAATTATTATATATATATTATATATATATATATATATATATAATATATATATATATATATATATATAATATATATATATACTAAAAAAGGTAACTTATTAGGTCAGATGAGGCTTATATATTTTGAAGTATGATGTTTTCTATGCTGATAAATCACTGATGACAATAATCCAGTAGCCTATATATATAGAAAGATCCGGAATGAAGCAAGAATGTGGAGATGTGAAAATTCATTTTCATCGAGAATATGTACATTCAAGCGAAATGTTATAAATGTATCTATGAATTGTTAGTCTTTATATGAACGCGTATTAATACCTGTAAGAGATTTAACTAAAGTGAGACTACTAAAGTTGGTAAAAAAGTTTTCAAAACTATTCATTTGTGCCGAGTTTTACTAAATTGTTGTTGTAATCACAAATGAGTTCGAGAGACTATTAATTTATATTATTCATTAATATCACTGTAATATTATTATTAAATTTGATTTTCAAGAAATGTACACTATATAATTGAGGATTCTGAAAAGTTCGATAATATTTTTCGCTTCTCCAATTTTTGTGACTGAGTGGAGCCGAGATAGATGAGTACGCAAATTCTCGAGAAAAATATACTATTATTGAAAATTCGAAATATTTTGGGTATAATTTTAATTAGTTAACTACTCTTTCAATACTTACATTATTTAATTAGATAGGTTTAAGTTAAGTTAGTAACACTCGGTGACACGTAAAAGTTGGAGATAAAATCATAAAACAGACCTTTCCTGAACATCACAATTAAGAATATAAGTCATCACATTAATCAATATATATGAGAGGTTACATATATATAAATAATATGTAATAGTTACACATAGATCACCAATAAATTACTATGGAGTTATATATTTCTTAAAAATAAATGTATATTAGTATTAAGGATAACAACAGCCGATTCTAACGCTTTCCTCCAATAAACATAGAAAATAAATCAATTAGATAAATTAATTCAAAATAAAAAGATCTACACTATATAAATGACTGATTATAAGTGATGTAAAATCAATTGACTTAAAAAAATCTATGTCGTCAGAACACAAAAAATATGATGTGTCTATTGAAAAGCTTCCATATCAAACACACAAATCCGAACTCTAAGGAGTCACTATTTTTTTATATAAGAAGTACAGTATGTAATTGTTAATACCGAATAGAATTAGAAGTGCCGGAAAGGAATTATTATAATGTAATTAAAATAAATCTATCGATATTGACAATCCGGTTTCAAAGTTTTAAGACGAATTATAATTGTTGGCCCACTCCAAAAACATCAAACTTAAATAGTCATATATTACTCGTGAATATTTGACACCTCATATATTTACTATTATATATGACGCATGATAAAATGCCCTTAGATTTACAGATTTATAAATATGCTATAAAGAGAGGTTAATCTTCTGTAAAAACTCACCTTTTCGATTGTAATAGATCCGGGTACGTTTTCGGATACAGTTATAAATTCATAGCCAGTTTAAAGGATTAGTTTCAGTGCATTATATTACTTATAACACACCTACCGATTTACAAGCGCCGTAAACGCCTATAGTACTTTTAATAAACAAAAAGCAGCGATGCCGACTCCTAATAAAATATTGTTTCGATTGACTAATCCAATGATTAAGGAAGACAAGAAAAAAAGATGAAATTCAATTATGAGTTAGTAAGCTTAAGCGTGATAATAATTTATCCATATTGAAACTAATAGACAAATTATGAATGTGGTTATATTCAATGAAGGCTCCTCAAATGCCACATTATCATGACACTCAACTATTAATATTATAGGTATATAATAATATATAGCTCTAGATTAATTAACTTACTGACAATTTATGCTTCTTCCTAAATATGTACTTAACAAACTTGCAAGAAAATTTTCATAAATTTCCTTATGAGATAGAAAAGTAATTTGGAAACTATCAGAAAATCTGATTTGTACAAACTCATAAGCCCCAGTTTGTAGTCTTCATAAAGACCTTTTGTAAGAACTTTCAAAAGTACTTAAACCTCATAAGATAATTTATGTGATTATTTATAAGAGTATAAATACTATATATATATATTATGAGAACAAAAAAAACTCAGATACACAACTTTTGAAATTGTATAATTGAAAGAAAGAGAGGAAAATATACTGTATAGTAAGCTTTGATTGTTTAAATCATCGCAGTTCATTTATGTATTTATTAATAGGAATAAAGAAGTGTGAGAGAATAGTTTCAATAAATTAGAAACTATGAAGATTAAGTATAATAAGTTACAACTAAAGATAAGGAAGTAGACTCATCTACAGATTATTAGTTTTGAATTATTTCAACATCACTATATTATTGTATAAAGTAAAGAGATATAATTGTCAACATATAGATAATGGACCCACCATCTGCATGCCACAGAAAAAAGATTAAGATCAAACCACTGGAGGTTGAGAGAAAACACAGAAGAATATAACCAAGTTATTGCGGCTGGGTTCTATTCACTATGAGATACGTTTTTCGAATATTATAAACCAATAAGATATAATTAAAATGGCGAAATGAATATTCTGTCATTAATAATATTATTTTATTTTATTTTTATATATATATATATATGAATTATTGCTTCATAATATTAATCGAACAGTAATGAAAACACTCATGATAGGTATAAAAATCCTGGAAAATAACATACCTACTCTTCTCACATATATCCATAATGAAGGTATATAGTACAATGTGCCCAGTAGCACAGATAGATATGAATTGTAAAATTAATAGCAAATTATTCAGTACTGCCTTTAATGCGAATACCAATCAGTTTGTTTATGATAACTAGATAAAATAATATTTGTATATAGCTGACATTAACTACACTATCGTAACTACCGCATCCGCTCAAGATTGCGGAATAAGATATTGAAACTTAGCAGAAAAACCCGCGAGATTGTATTAGGAATACAAAAAGAGAAATCCTAACTATCCGATGTCGATCATCTGCACAGATGTTAGAAAGTCTATCGCCGATCGCACGAGCGGATGTATCTAGGAAAGACATTTATCATCTCACAAGATACATCACTTATATCATCAGTAGGAGATTTAGATTAATTTAAACAGGATGGATAAATATGTATAAGTATATATAATTTGCTTTATAGACCTATTAAGTGAAATAGGAATAAATGCCTATATAGCTTCGGAAGCAACCAGGTAATTAGATGAAATGAGATTACGAAAATAAAATTTTTAATAGAGGAAACAGAACAGAGCAAAGTGGAATTTGCTATTACTGCGGGCAAAACTGAATATCAACAAGATAGTATATATATATAATAATATTATAATATATATATAGTATCATTAATTTTATTCCATTTTTTATAAGTGGCAATATGTAGTACGACATTACGCATTTACGTCACTCTTTCAGATAAGGGGAAGAATAATTTTGCATCTTGGCGTACGTCCATTACCATACGTCACTCTTTTATAGATTAGGTGCAGAGTTGCCAGAATTAAGAAGAATATTAAATATGGGATTACACACAATGCAAGAATTCCAATGACAGAGAGGTATTTAAATCACTCGGTATTACCGAGAGCGCGAAGCTTAGGAGAGCAATCTGGTAGGTGAGACCAGAGCGGAACTCGGAAAGACGTCACAAGGTTGGGCTGTAGTCGAGCAATGTAAACGAGGCGTATTGGTGTGTGTGTATATGACTATCATGATAGAAAATGAAAAATAAACATATAGGCATATGATGGAATAATATATACATAAATTATTAAATTTAAACATAATAATTATATGAATGAGAAATAAAATAAAATAATAAAATAAAAAAAAGAGTAAAAATGAATATAAATAAGAATATATATAGGAAAAAAACTCAAGAAAATAAAAAGAGTACTAAATAGAGCGAATAAAAAACGATAAAAGTTTAAGTTAACAGCAGAACATAATAACATTGTTTATTGGTGATACCTTGATAAAAAACAAAAAGAAGTTATCAATAGAGGTGGAGCAAGAGATATCGAAAGAGACCTATTATAAAATTACATTGAGTCTAGAGAAGAGAGCAAAGTAGGAAAAAGTTGAAACAAGAAAGATTTCATCATATCACTTCCAGGAAAGTTGAAATTCACCACACTGAAAGGTTTGTCATAAGATAAAACTCTAATATATTAGTATTTACTGATTTCATGCTGCCAAGATTTATTAGATGGCAAGAATCGTAGGACGACAACAGCACTGTCTAAACGAGCGAGCTAATGAAGCAATATATAAAAGCTAAAAAGTACAAGTTAAAACATGTAAATTAAATAATTAGGGATACAAAACCCTAACAAAAGCTATTACTAAATTCCTCCTTAGGTGTTAGGTAACACTACTTCACTATTGATTTACTGATTTTACTGATTTTTGAAACTTTGAAATAATGTTAGTTATAATTGAATGAGTAATTATAAGCAGTAAAACATAAGTTAAAGCAGTAAAACAGAGTATTTAAAATGCAGTAAAAACATGATGTAAAACAGTTAAATAGCAGAATCAAAAAGTCAATACCTAATATTATAATTATTATACTACCCCTATATGGGTGTTTAAGGTATAACATCACTATTCTATTTGATATTTATACAGAGAGATATTTACTGAGCTTTAAAGGTCTGTAAAAGTATATGTTATTTATAATAAAAAATTTCCGTACAAATAGGTTAAGTAAAATACTAAGAAATGTTTATATTATATCAGGCACTCTGGTTTTTTTATTCTTTTTCATTGCAATATTTTATTAAATAATTTATATAAATATTAAAAAGTTACTAGTAAATAGTAAAATATAATAGATGTCTGTAATGAGTTACAGTTATAGGTATGGACAGAATAATGTATTTTTAATAAAATGTATTAAAGGTGCACTAAAAATATGAAAATGCTATTCTTTGAAAATAGTTCAAATTTATATTGTAAAACGAAGCTAATTGTGAAAAGTACGTTATGTATATTTAATTTGGTGGACATGTAAATTGTAGTCAAGTAGTTCTATTTAAAAGGATGAGTTAGTATAGGGTGCTCTACATAGCGTCGATTAAGTGATTTATAGGATATATAATTTATAGCTTAGTGGAGTGGTTAGATAAGTAGTGTTGTCTAAAAAGCTATGTGTATTGTTGAGTTTTGGTGGTTTTGTTGATGCTTTTGATGGTATAAGTGTAAATTAAGTGTCTATTTGGGTTTATATATGTAGAGTGTCTATATGATTTGAATTTGCTCGATATATAGAGATAGTTCAATAGTTGAATGTGTGTATATATTATTGTAGTAAATTGTATGTATGTAAATTATAAGTGTCCATAGTGAATTGTGTGTATTTTTTGTGTAGGTGTATGTGTGTAGTTGTGAATGTTGCATTATTATTATAATAAGTATTAATAATATATTAAGTTAGTTGAGTGTGTGAGGAGTTATGTGTGTGTGTTACCGGCGGTATGGAAAATAAGTTATGAGATATACGATCCATATCAGGTCAAGTACCGTTACATATGTAACCTTCATAAAATGTTAGGCAGCAGAATTACTTAATACCTAAAATGAGATCATCAGTGACCATCAGTTTATTATCCTAGGATTGAGTCATCAATAGCGTAGGGTGGAGGGCTAAGGTTATGCAGGTGTATGATATCAGTGAGTAGTTAGCTGGGTGTAGGCTAGGTGTTAATGGTGAGTAATAGCGCTAGGTGAGTATAAGTGTTAAAGGGTTAGGTTATATATTTAAGTATTATGTATATAGCTTAGTATATTAGTGAAATGAGGTTAGGTAAGAGGTCAGGTTAGGTTAATGTAAGTATTTAAGGGTATTTAGAGTATAGGTTATATATATTAAGTTTATAGTACGTGGCAGGTGTAGGCTAATAGGTGATGCTAGGTATAGGGTAATCCGGCAAAGGTCCATTAGGCCATATAAGAACATATTCACATAATGGTCAAAATCACATTAAATGGTATAAAAAATTACTAATGAGAGAATTATCAAAAATTATTTGTTTATGGAATTTTAGGGGTTAAGCTAGATATTAGGTTAGTGTAGGGTAGCGGAATTTATGGTATTAGCAGTTAAAGGTTCTATGTGTTTAGTAGCCCTTATCGCTGATATAGAATGTTAAGAAAGTTAGAGGATCTAGTGTGGGTTATTGAAGTAATAAAGGTTTTCAAAACTAATTAAGATTTTTTATGGTTTATTTATTATTTATTTGAATGATGAAGGAATACATTGGATTAGTGATTAAGAGTTATTGATTTATATTATTATTGTTAAGTTCAAGCATTATTATATATAAGAGTATAACCTTTTTCCAAATTGTAGTAGTTGTAGTAGTATATATATTAGGTATGCATAGTGTAGGCTAGGGTGACATACCTAATAATGTGATGTTATATAGTGTCAGGTTTAAAGAACTATCATAAAGCATAGTCAGAAGATAAGGTTTAAAGTTAATATATATTATTATTAATAATTAAATATTATAAACTATATTAATATATATATATATATAGTATATATTAATATATAATATATATACTTTGTATTTTTATTCTGTCTAATAGAATCGAAGATTATGGATATATTATTAATATATTATATTATTATTATATATATAATATATATAGTAAAACCCTAGAAACTCAATTATATCAGCATATTATATATTAATTTTTAATATATATTATATATAATATGAGTATATGATCAATGTTAGATTCACACGAGATTTTAATTTGGCGAATGTTTAAGTCAATTTTTTCAGAAATGAAACTTAAAAACTCTATACGATATAATTTAAAATAGTTATATAATCTAAAGTGTGGTTACAAAAAAAGTTTCAAAAACTATCATTTTTTAGGAGTTTATCTTTAATTATTATTATTTAATTAAATATGATTTCTTTAACGATTTCTATGATTATTAACTTATTCTAATTAAATATAAATATTAATAATGTGATAACTTTTTTTAATTAAAATTAGAATATTATATTAATATATATAGTATATATATATATATATAGTACTATAATATATATTATATTTAATGATAATAGTAAGTATATATATATTATATAATATCATAATATATATTATATATATATAATAATGTTGCAGTATAAGATAACAGAAATTAATAAAAATTGTAATTAGTTATATAGGCTGGAGGACTATATACAAATATAATCAAATGAAAGTTTTAGTTGAATTCATTGTTGCTAGCATTATAAATGACATAATGATACAGAGAGTTTCTATATATTTTTATTCGTGGAAGAAATGAATATGTAAAGGAACCTAACACTCTCATTATATTTTTGTATATATAAAATATAATGAATGACATAGTTAAATATATTACAGTGGTAAAAGTATTTCAAAAACTAATGTCAAGTTTTAACACTTATAGAGTCTTTTGATATATATTTTTTCACAACATCGTACATTCGAAGAGGTCGATAAATTTTATAGATAAAGGAAAGGGGGTTAAAGTTTTAAACAAATCTTGAAATTATTTTGGTAATTAAGGGATTATGTTTCTCATAATTTTCAAAATTTAAATTTTATAAATACCATTATTTTGACCAAACGGAGTGGAGAATGATGAAAAATCCCTAGTGCTATAAGTGAGAGCAAAAATAAAGTAACTAAAAAGTTATTATTAGATATCACATCAGGATTATTCTTGTCCAATCATATTATTATTATTTTGATTAGAGATAGAGAGTTCAATGTTAGATATTTTTATAACTCCTTTATTTTAGACATGAAAAAAAATTCTTGCGACTCCACCCATTATAAAAATTAATAAGCAATAGAAAGGCTAATAAGATTATTGATTATAAATATTAATTAAATTAATTATATGAATAATATAATAATATATTAAATATTAATTAAAGTAATAATTAAATAAGTATTAATTATTATATGTATATATTATATTAAATCAATTAATATTAAATTAAATTAAATAAATAAATAATAAATAATACATTATAAATATCCGCAATAAGAATGAAGATCATTAATGGAATGTCATGATACTACTTAGTAGAAAAGATTAAACAAAAACAAGATAATACAAAATAATAATATTATTGTATATTAGAATAAACTTTTTAAACTCAGTAACCTAACTACACTTAAAGTACTATTGTTAATTACTATATCCTGAGATGAGAACGGATAGTAGTAGAACAAAGCCTAGTATATTATTCAAATTTTAAAATCTATCCTTGGTTCTTTACATTGTTATTAATACACACTGCATCCTGCTAAAAAAAAAAGAAATTATCCCTTTTTTTATATCATATATAATGATGATTTTTATAAAAACGTGAAAGATATACTATTTTATATATATAGTAATATATAATTATATATTATATATATATATATATAATATATATATATGAGTAATATTACAGTATAAGTTTTAAAAGAATACGAAATTTTTTTTTGTTTTCGTAAAAATATAATAATTGCCTTGAAAGAGATTTAATATATCAAAATATGAATAAGTTGCATACTAGCATGCTTGTGAGTCTATTCTACTTAGGCGGTATCTTTGTGCGTAGTTTCTTTATGAGCTTACGAGTATGAATGCGATATCTATAGATACTACCGAGTACGGAACTTGGTTAATAAACGCGACGTATGGATGACGTGAGACGATTGATTTGAGTACGTAATTTAAAACCCGAACTGAGTAAAGATTTATCTTCCATCCTATGACGAAGATTACAAATATTAACGTATACATAATATATATAAATAATCATACAAGATGCAAAATGCTATCGATCTTCATAATATATGATTCACAACAAACGGTTCTCAAGCAAATTCAAGTAACATATTACTATATAAAAAAAAAAAAATAAAGGTATAATAAAATTATAATAAAATAATGTTTATAGATAAAAAATATCATAATAAAAGCTGTATATATTATATAAAATACAAATACAAAATAAAAATTATTAAATAAAAAATAAATAAAATTAATATAAATTATTAAAAAAAAAAAAAAAAAAAAAAAAAAAAAAAATAACACCCATGAAGGTAGCTGAGTATTCAAAAATTACGGAGATGCCAAATAAAAAGGTCAAAGGTACTAAGTATAAAAATATATAAACCGGTTATGGTCATAATAATATGACCAAACCGGTTCAGAGTCACAAGGTCAAATGAAGGGGGCGGAGCCTAATATCAGGTTTTTCCAAAATTACTCCCCTACTACTTCTGGTGTAAAAAGCTAATTGCCAGAAAGAAGCCAAGTAACGTAGCCGTTTATAGACGCGCGTATATACACTCTAGGTAACATATTATATATATTGCAAAAAGTACTTGGGGACACCCACTCATTAAGGTGATAGCGGACAACACGAGAAGTGCACGAGACGCGAGTGTGTGCTGATTTTGACAAATACAAAAATCTACTAAGTTGACGTGTGGCTTCCTTCACCAGCTAGTATACGTTTCGAGATTATACTAATAATAAACACCAAAAATGGAGGTTTAAATTGCTCGAGAAATAATATTTGCTGACAGTCAATGTTAAAATATTATATTGTTATTTATACTAGATCCGTCAGTAGGCGGAATCTAGCCCTTTACCGGTATATGAACTAACTTTTCCAATATATAATTAGGCCTGAGATATTACATAATAGAATATTATTTTAATATAAGTCAGAAAAAATTTATTTTTAAATATTATCTGATTCTGATGAAATAATCATTTAACAATTATATATTATATATTATAGTCTATTATTTTTAGCATAGTTTTAACCTATTGTTATAAGATAATTCCCCCACATAAAAATTATCATAACTTAAAAGGCTTCCTTTATAATTACGCTATAATGATGTATTATAACACAATAATTCTTCTTTGATACTACTAGAACATTTTTCCGTAGAATCGTCATGTCTACGGGCATCCGGGGCGCAGGATATAAGGAACTTTCTAAAATATTCATCGATCCAACACGTCTTACGAGTATATGACATATAATAAATCTGAACACCTCAGAGCATTTCACACATCTTAGCGATGTTTAAGATATCTCGCATACCGTCAGTATGTCCAAAAAATTTACATCAAGAATATATATAGCTATACATATCAACTAATTATTATATATTAATATTATATTAATATATTAATATATATATATATATATTATAATATATTATATTATAATAATATATATATATATATAGTATATATATATTATATAAATATATACCGTTAATATAACTATATATATATATATATAATATTTGATATATATATATAAATATATATAATTATAGTATTAATTATAATATATATATATATATAATATATATAATATATAATATATATAATATACTATATTATATATTAAAATATATAATAGTATATATATATATATTTAAATATTTATTTATATTCACATATTTTTTATAAAATGGCATATAGTGTAACGTTTAACTCATGAAACGCATTATTATCGAGTATATCATCTTCAATTAAGGAGTGATATGAGAATATTTGCATCTTGCT
>JABUQX010044445.1:0-25561 GCA_015478945.1 Trachelipus rathkii | reverse complement strand
TCTCAAATTTATTTTGTCCTTATTTTTAAAGTTTTTCAGTGTATGGATTTTTTGGTTCGAACATATAAATGGCGCTATTCCTTCCTAAATACAAGTCGTAGAAAAGTGATTTTGATTATTTTTGAAAGGTTTTGTGATTGAGGAACACTAGGGTGTGTTCGGATTTGTAATAGCTGTTATACTTTGGAGTAACAGGTTCTTACTTTATTTTTGTCAAAATGTTGAAAATTGGAAATTTTTGGATTTTTGTGGTTCGAACATATAAATGTCAATTCCTCCTGAAATACAAGTCGTAGAAAAGTGATTTTGATATTTTTAGAAAGTTTTTGTGTTAACATGCTACGGAAACTGTCGATTTGAATCGCTGTTTGTAATATTTGAGTAAACAGGTTCCTAATTTATTTTTCTCAACATATTGAAAATTTGTAAAAATTTTTGGATTTAGTTGGTATTCGAAACATATAAATGGCTATCTCTCCTGAAATACAAGTCGTAGAAAAGGATTTTGAATATTTTTAGAAGCATGGTTTAATTAAATACTATGGTGCCTTCGGATTTGTAATAGCTGTTATACTTTGTGAGTAACAGTTTATTTATTTATTTTTGTCCAAAAATGTTGAAATTTAAATTTTTAGGATTTTATGTGATTCGAAAATATAAAGGCTATTCTCCTCTGAATACAGTCAGTAGAAATGATTTTGATATTATTTAATCATATTTTTAATAAAAAAACACTAGGGTGTCTTCGGATTGTAATAGCTGTTATACTTTTTGATAACAGGTTCTAATTTATTTTTGTCAAAATGTTGAAAATTGTGCGGAAATTTTTGGATTTCTTGTAACTCTCCACATATAAATGGAAATTCCTCGTGAAATACAAGTCGTAGAAAAGTGATTTTATATTTTAGAAATGTTTTTTGTGTGAGGAACACTACGGTGTGAGGAATTTGTAATAGCTGTTATACTTTTGCAGTAACAGGTTCTTAATTTATTTTGTCAAAATGTTTGAAATTTGTAAATTTTTGGATTTTTATGGTATGGCGTGAGCATACAAATCATAGTGTCGTTGACATAAGTATAAACGCAAATAGAATTTTATAATTTTTAGAAATGGTTTTTTGTGTGAGGAACACTAGGTGTCTTCGGATTTGTAATAGCTTTGTATACTATTGGAATACCAGGTTTTAATTTATTTTGTCAAAAAGACTCAAAAATATAACATTTTAGGATTTTTGTGGTTCAACATATAAATGGCTATTCCTATTGAAATACAACCATAGAAAATGATTTTGATAATTTTTAGAAAGATTTATGTGTGAGGAATACCGCTAGGGTGTCTTCGGATTTGAAATAGCTGTTATACTTTTGAGTTAACAGGTTCTAATTTATTTTTGTTCAAATTTTGAATTTGAAATTTTGGATTTTGTAGTTTCCAATAATAAAATCAGCAATTCCTCTGACAATACTAAACGTGGTAGAAAAGAAAAGTGATTTTTATATTTTTAGAAAGATTTTTGTGTGAGAACACTAGGAAGTCTTCGGATTTGTAATGGTGTGATTACTTTTGGAGTAACAGTTCTTAATTTATTTTTGTCAAAATTGTGAAAATTTGGAAATTTTTGGATTTTTGTGGTTCGAACATATAAATGCAATTCCTCCTGAAATACAAGTCGTAGAAAAGTATTTTGATATTTTTAGAAAGGATTTTTGTGTGAGAACACTATGAGTCTTCGGATTTGTCAATAGCTGTAATATACTTTTGTAGTTAACAGGTTCTCTAAATTTATTTTTCTTAAAGTGCTTTGATTTTAAATTGATCCCTAAAGCTTTCAAAAATATAGTAATCCTGTTTTATTTTTTAAATAACAATCTTTTATGTTAAGTGATGTTCATTTTTGAGTAAAGAATTATTTTTCTTAACAGTGCTTTGAATTTGTAATAGTTGATTATACTTTGGGAATAACAGGTTCTTAATTTAGTTTTGTCAAAATGTTGAAATTCGGAAATTTTATTTCCGTGTGTGGGTTCGAACATACTTAAATGGCTATTCCTCCTGAAATACAAGTCGTTAGAAAATGGACTTTTGATATTTGAAAGGTTTTTTGTTGAGGAAAATCTTGGTGCTTCGGATTTTAATGACTTCCCTAAAGCTTTCAAAAATTATCGTATCCTGTTTTATTTTTTAAATAAATTTTGAAGTTTGGCAAATTTTTGGATTTTTGTCTGTAATCGACATTAAATGGCTATTCCTCGGAAATGAATTCTTAGAAAAATGATATTTGAATTATAGAAATCTTTTGTGAGGGACACTATGGTTGTGCTTGATTTTTCTCGTTAAAAGTTATACTAAGAAGGTTTGTGTTTTAATTTTTGTCAAAATGTTGTTACTATGAAGATGCCCTGTTTCATTAGCCACATCCTCTAAAGGGGTATTCTCCTAAACAAAGTCGAAAAAAAATGATTTTGATATTTTTAGAAAGTTTTTTGTGAGAGGAATACACTATGGTGTCTTCGATTTGTAATAGCTGTTTATTAGCTTATGGTAACAGTTCTAATTTATTTTTGTCCAAAATGTTGAGAATTTCGTAATTTTTGGATTTTTGCAGATTCGAACATATAAATGGCTATTCCTCTTAAAATAATTTTAATAAAGGAATTTATATTTTTAGAAAGGTTTTGTTGTGTGGAACACTATACCGGTGTCTTTGAATTTGTTAAATAGTTGTCTTATACTTTAGGCTCAAAGCAGGTTTTAACTTCTATTTTGTACAAATGTTAAAATTTGTAAATTTTTTGCATTTATTGTGAGTCTCGTGAACATATAAATGGCGTATTCCCCTGGAAATACAAGTCGAATAGAAAGTTGATTTGATTATTTTTTGAAAGTTTTGTTGAGCGAAACACTACGGTGTCTTGAATTTGTAATAGTTGTATATACTTTTGAGAGTACACGGTACTTAATTTATTTTTGTCAAAATTTTTTGACATTTGATGAACTTTTTGGATTTTTGTTGGTTTTGAACATATAAATGCTATCCTCCTGAAATACAAGTCGTTAGAAAAGTGATTTGATATTTTTGAAAGAGGTTTATTGTGTGAGGAACACTAGGGTTCTTCGGATTTGTAATAGCTGTTTAACTTTTCTAGTAACAGGTTCTTACTTATTTTTGTTCAAAATGTTGAAATTTGAAATTTTTAGATTTTGGTTCCAACTATAAATCGGCAATTCCCTCCTGAAATAACAAGTCGTAGAAAAAGTGATTTTGATATTTTTATAGAAAAAGGTTTTCTTCCATTTACACTAGGGTGGCTTCGGATTTGTAATAGCTTGTATACTTTAGTAACAGGTTCCTAATTTATTTTTCTCAAAATGTTGAAGATGTAAATATTTTGTATTTTGGCTAAGCTATTCAAACATATAAATGGCCTATTCCTCCTGAAATACAAATCTGTAGAAAGTATTTGATATTTTTAAGAAAGGTTTTTGTTGAGAACGTTGTTAGAGGTTCTTCGATTTTTTAATTAGCTTCTATTACTTTGAAGTAACACCTTTCCTAATTATTTTTGTCAAAATTGAAATTTGTAAATTTTAGACTTTTTGTGGTTGTCGAACATATAAATGGCTATTCTTCCTGAAATACAAGTCGTAGAAAGTGGATTTTGATATTTTGAAAAGCTTTATTGTGTGAGGAACAACCTGAGGTGTCTTCGAATTTAATAGCTGATTGGTATACTTATTTGGAGTACACTGGTTTCTTAATTAGTTTGTCAAAATGTTTGAAATTTGGAAATTTGTGGATTTTTGTGGTTCGAACACATATAAATGGCTATTCCTCCTGAATACAAGTCGTAGAAAGTGATTTAATATTTTTGAAAGGTTTTTGTGTGAGGAACACTAGGTGTCTTCGGATTTGTAATAACTGTTATATTCCTTCTAAAACGTTTTCTTTATTTTATATTTTGTCAAGATGTGAAATTTGTAAATTTTTGGATTTTTTGTGGTTTGAACAATATAAATGGCATTCCTCCTGAAAAAATCAAGGTCGTAGAAAAGTGATTTTTGATATTTTTAGAAAGTTTTTCGTGTGAGAACGACTAGGGTGTCTTTCGGGATTTTGTACATTAGCTGTTATACTTATTGATAATAACAGTTCTTAATTTTATTGTCAAATGTGTGAATTTGGAAATTTTGGATTTTTTGTCGCCGTTCGAACATATAAATTGGGAAATTCCTCGTGAAAATAAAGTCGTAAAGTGATTTTTTAGTATTTATTAGAAAGGTTTTGTGTGAAAACACTACCGGTCTTCGTATTTGTAATAGCTGTAATATATACTTTTGAGTAACAGGTTCTTAATTTATTTTTGTCAAAATGTTGAATTGTAAATTTTTGGATATTTTATTGTTCTAACATATAAATGCGCGATTCCTCCTGAAATCAAGTAGCGCCTCAGAAAAGTGATTTGCATATTTTTAGAAAAGGTTTTGTGTGAAGGAACTAGGTGTCTTAGGATTTTGTAATAGTGTGATACTTTTGGAATAACAGGTTTTATTTAATTTTGTCAAAAGTTGAAATTTTTTTTAAAATTTTGGATTTTGTGGTTCGAACATATAAATGGCAATTCCTCATGAAATAAAGTCATAGAAAAGTATTTTGACTATTTTTAGGAAGTTTTTGGGGAACACTAGGCTTGTCTTCGATTTGTAATAGCTTTCTCTACTTTTGGTAGTAAGTAACAGGGATCTTATTTATTTGTAAAATTTTTTGAAATTTTGAAATTTTTGGATTTTTGGGGTTTTTGAAATATAAATAGCTAATTCCCATTGTAATAAACATCAACTAAGTTGATTTTGTAATTTTTAGCAAAGGTTTTTGTGTGAGGAACACTAGGAAGTCTTCCGGATTTGTAATAGCTGTTATATTTTGGAGTAACAAGTTCTAATTTAATTTTTGTCAAAATGTTGAGTTTGTAAGTTTTTTGGCATTTTTTTGCGGTTCGAACTATAATATGCTAGTTCTCTGAAATTACAATCGTAAAAAAATGATTTTGATATTTTGAAAGGTTTTTGTCTGAGGAACACTAGGGTGTCTTTGGGTTTGTAATAAGTTGTATATAACTTTTGGGTAAAGGTTCTTAATTTATTTGTAAAAATGTTTGAAATTGTACAATTCTTGTTGGACTTTTGTTGGTTCGAACATATAAAAAATGGCCTATTCCTCCTGAAATGAGTCGTAGAAAGGTGATTGAATTTTGTGAGAAGAGGTGTGCGTGTGAGGAACACTAGCGTGTCTTCGGATTTGTAATAGCTGTTATACTTTTGAAGTAACAGGTTCTTAACTTATTTTTGGCAAATATATTGAAATTGTAAAATTTTGGATTATATATTGGCAACATATAAATGGCCTATTCCTCTGAAATACAAGTCGTTAAAAAGTGATTGTTATATATTTTAGAAAGGTTTTGTGTGAGGAACACCTTACGGTTCTCTGGATTTGTAATGAGTTGTCATATAACGTTTTGAGTAACACGGTACTTAAAATTTGTTTTTGTCAAAATGTTGACATTTGTATAATTTTTGGATTGTTTGTGGTTCGAAACACATAACATGGCATTCTCTGAAATACAAGATGTAGAAAAGTGATTTTGATATTTTTTGAAAGGTTTTTGTTTGAGGAACACTAGGTGTTCTTCCGGATTTGTAATAGCTGTATAACTTTTGAAGTAACAGGTTCTTACTTTATTTTTGTCAAAAAAGTTGAAATTTGGAAATTTTTGGATTTTTGTGTTCGAACATATAAATGGCCATTCCTCTAGAAATACAAGTCGTAGAAAGTGAATTTTGTATTTTTAAAAGGTTGTTTGTTGTGAGGAACACTAGGGTGTCTTCGGCTTTGTAAATAGCTATTATACTTTTCGCAGTAACAGGTTCCTAAATATTTTGTTCTAAATGTGTGAAATTGTAAATTTTTGGATTTTTGGGTTCAAAAATAAAATGGCTACTCATCATGCTATTCAGTTAGAAATGAAAGTATTTTTGAATATTTTTAGAAACATTTTTTTCATGGGAATACTATGGCATCTTTGGATTTTTAATAGTTGTTATTACTTTTGGGAGTAACGTTCCAATTTATTTTTGTCAAAATGTTGACATTTGTAAATTTTTGGTTTTTTGTGGTTCGAACATATAAATGCTATTCCTCCTGAAAATACAAGTCGTAGAAAAGTGAATTTGATATTTTTAGAAAGTTTTTGTGTGAGAACCACTAGGGTGTCTTCGGATTGTAATAGCTGGATATATATTTTTGGAGTAACATTTTCCTCAATTTATTTTTGTCAAAATGTTGAAATGTTTGGAAATTTTGGATTTTGTGGTTGTCGAACATTTCAAAATGGCTATTCTACTGAATACAAGTGTTAGGACAAAGGTGATTTAAATATTTTTAGAAAGGGTTGTTGATTGAGAACCTAGGGTGGTCTTCGGATTTGCTCAATAGTCTGTGTGACTCATCATGTTTATGATGGCGCAGTTTTTACTTTATTTTTGGTCAAAATTATTTTAAATTTGTAATTTTGATTTGTGGTATACATAACAATGGCTAATTTTCTCTGAAATTACAATCTGAAAGTGATTTTGAATATTTTATAGAAAGGTTTTTGTGAGAGGAACACTGGGTGTCTTCGGATTTGTAATAGCTGTTATATCTTTGGAGTAACAGGTTCTTAATCTATTTTGTCAAAATGTTTGAATTTGGAATTTTGGATTTTTTGTGGTCTCGAACCATAATAAATGGCTATTCCTCCTGAAAACAAGTCGTAGAAAAGTATTTATATTGTTAGAAAGGTATTCTTGTGTTGAGAACAATAGGGTCATGTTTCGCATTTTAATAGCCTGTTATACTTATGGAGTACACTTTCCTAATTTATTTTTGGTCAAAATGTTGAATTTTGTAAATATTTGGGTTTGTGCTTAATCTTGTAAATGGCCATTCTCTCTGAAATACAAGTCGTAAAAATGTAATTTTGATATTTTAGGAAAGGCTTTTTGTGTGAGCAGGAACACTAGAGTTCTTCGCATTTTTAATAGCGTTATACTTTTGGAGTAACTGGTTCTTAATTTATTTTTTGTAAAAATGTTGAACATTTCGAATTTGGATTTTTGTGAGTTGACATATAAATGTAATTCCTCTGAATACAAGTCGTAAAAAGTGATTTTGATAATTTTGAAAGAGGTTTTTGTGTGAGGACACTAGTTGTCTTCGAGGATTTGTAATAGCTGTCTATAACTTTTGGAGAAAAGGTTCTTACTTTATTTTTGTCAAAATGTTGAAATGTGAAATTTTGGGATTTTTGTGGTTCGACATATAAATGGTTATTCCTCCTGAAATGAAAAGTGTAGAAAAGTTGTTTTGTATTTTTAGAAAAGTTTTTTGTTGAGAACACATAGGGTATCTTCGGATGATTAATAGCTGATATATACTTTTGGTAAGTAACATCCTAATTATTTTTTCTCAAATGTTGAAATTTCGTAAATTTTTGGATTTTGTGGTTCGAACAACATATAAATGGCTATTCCTCCTGAAATACAAAACGTAGAAAAGTAAATCTAGATTTTGATAATTATTTTTTTTAGAAAGTTTTTGTGTGAGGGACACTAGGGTGTCTTCGGATTTGTAAAAGCTGTTATACAACTTTTTGAGTAACAGGTTCCTAATTTATTTTTGTCAAAATGTATGAAATTTGGTAATTTTTGGATTTTTGTGGTTAAACATATAAAATGGCTATTCCTCCTGAATACAAGTCGTAGAAAAGTATTGATTTTGATATTTTTTAGAAAGGTTTTTGTTGTGTGAGGAACACTAGGTGTCTTCGGATTTGTATAGCTGTTATACTTTTGGTATACAATGGTTTCTATTTATTTGAAAAAATTGTTTGAAATTTGGAAATTTTTTGGATTTTTGCTGGTTTGGGGTATACCTCTTAAGGATGAGACTCTCTGAAATACAAGTCGTAGGAAAAGTGATTTTAATATTTTTAGAAAGTGTGTTGTTGACGGACACTAGCGTCGTCTTCGAATTGAATAGCTGTCTCTAAGTTTGAGTAACCAGGTTCTTAATTTTATTTTTTGTCAAAATGTTGAAATTTGTAAATTATTGGATTTTTGTGGTTCGAACATATAAATGGCCTATCCTCCTGAAATACAAGTCGTAAGTAAAATGAATTTTGATATTTTTTAGAAAGGTTTATTTTGTGAAGGAACACTAGGTGTCTTCGGATTTGTAATAGCTGTTATTCTTTTTGAGTAACAGGTTCTTAATTTAATTTTGTCAAAAGTTGAAATTTGAGAATTTTTGGATTTATTGAGGTTCGAACATATAAATGGAAATTCCTCGTGAATACAAGTCGTAGAAAAGTGATTTTGATATTTTTAGAAAGGTTTTTTGTGTGAGAAATAGGTGTCTTCGTATTTGTAATAGCTTTATACTTTTGGAGTAACAGGTATTTAAATTTATTTTTTGTCAAAATGTTGAAAATTTGTAAATTTTTGGATTTTTATTCTGTCCCTATAAATGGCCTATTCCTCTGAAATACAAGTCGTAGAAAGGATTTTGATATTTTTAGAAAGTTTTTGTGTGAGACACTAGGTGTTCTTTGGATTGTAATAGTCGTTATACTTTTAAGGAATAACAGGTTCTTAATTTATTTTTGTCAAAATGATTAAAATTTGTAAATTTTTGGATTTTTGTGGTCCGAACATATAAATGGCTATTCCTCTATGAAAGTTTACAAGTCACTAGAAAAGTGATTTTGTATTTTTTAGAAAGTTTTTGTGTGAGGAAACACTAGTTGTTTCGGATTTGTAATACTGTGATATACTTTTGAGGTACAGGTTCTTAATTATTTTGTAAATGTGAAATTTGAAATTTTTGGATTTTGTGGTTCGAACATATAATTGGCAATTCCTTTTGTGGTTCAGTCGTAGAAAAGTGATTTTGATATTTTTTAGAAGGTTTTTGTGTGAGGAACACTAGGAAGTCTTTCGGATTTGTAATAGCTGTTATAATTTTGGATTCAACACTTCTTAATTTTATGTTAATTTTTTACTATTTTTGTTCTTAATTTAGATTTGTAAATTTTGATTTTGGATGTTTACATTATAAATGCTATCCTCCTGAAAACCAAGTTCGTAAAAAAGTGAATTTGATCGTATTGTAGAAAGGTTTTTTTGAGAAACACTACCGTGTTCTTTGGATTTGTAATCAGTTGTATATACTTTGGGAAAGTAAACAGGTCTTATTATTTTGTCAAAATGTTGACTGAAATTTGTAAATTTTGGGATTTGTTGTGGTTCAACATATAAGATGCCTTTTCTCCTAGAAAATACAGTCGTATAAAAAGTGATTTTATATTCTTTGAAAGGTTTTTGTGTGAGGATATGAGGAATACTAGCGTGTCTTCGGATTTTTAATGTTTGTTAGCTTCTTGGCACTAAAAAATTCCAATTCTTGTCAAAATTGAAATTGTAAATTTTTGATTTTTGTTCGAAACATATAAATGGCCATATCTCCTGAAATACAAGTCGTAGGAAAGTGATTTTGATAATTTATTGAAAGGCTTTTGTGTGAGAAACACTGAGGTGTCTTCGGATTTGTAATAGGTGTTATACTTTTGGAGAAACAGTTCTACTTTATTTTTGTCAAATGTTGAAATTCGGAATTTTTGGATTTTTTGTAGGTTCGACATATAAATAGTCAATTCTCCTGAAATTACAAAGTCGTTAAATTGATTTTTATTTTTAGAAAGTTTTTGTGTGAGAACACTAGGGTGTCTTCGGATTTGAATAGCTGTTATACCTTTTGGAGTAACAGGTACCTAATTTTATTGTTCAAAATGTTTTGAAATTTGTAATTTTTGGAATTTTATGTGAGTCGAACATATAAATGCATTCCTCCTGAAAACAGTTCGAGTAAGAAGTGATTTTGATATTTTAGAAGGGTTTTTGTGTGAGGAACACTAGGTGTCTTCGATTTGTAGATAGCCTGTTATACTTTGACGTAACAGGTCCTAATTTTATTTTTGTCACAAATGTTGAAAATTTGTAAAATTTTTGGAATTTTTGTGGTTCGAACATATAAATGGCTATTCTCCTGAAATTACAAGTCGTAGAAATAAGTGACTTTGAAAATTTTTCGAAGGTTTTGGAATATTATGACTTGAGGAACACTTGGGTGTTTTCTTCGATTTTGTAATAGCTGTTATACTTTTTTAGTAGTAACTGGTTCTTAAATTATTTTTGTTCAAAATGTTTAAATTTTTGAAATTTTTGGGATTATGTCGATATATTAAAAATATATAAATTTTCATTCCTCCTGAAATACAAGTCGTAAAAAAGTTGATTTTAATATTTTAGAAAGGTTGTTTGTGAGGAACACTAAGGTGTCTTCGGATTTATAATAGCTGTTCTATACTTTTGGGAGTAACAGGTTCTTAATTTATTTTGTCAAATGTTGAAATTTTGTAAATTTTTGGATTTTTGTTGGTTTCGAACATATAAATGGCTATTCTCTGAAATACAAGTCGTAGAAAGTTATTTTGATATTTTAGAAAGGTTTTTGTTTGTGAGGAACACTAGGGTGTCTCGGATTTTGTAATAGCTGTTTTACTTTTGAGTACAGGTTCTTAATTTATTTTTGTCAAAAATTTGAAATTTGGAATTTCTTGGATTTTTGTGGTATCGACATACAGAAATCTCTCGTGAAATACAGTGTAGAAAAGTGAATTTTGACTATTCTTTTAGAAAGGTTTTGTGTGAAGGAACACTACGGTGTCTTCGGATTTGTAATAGCTTTATACTTTTGGGTAAACAGGTTTTATCTTATTTTTGTAAATGTTCGAATTTGTAAAATTTTTGGATTTTTATGGTTCTAACATATAAATGGCTAATTCCTCCTGAAAATACAAGTCGTAGAAAGTTGATTTTAATTTTTAGAAAAGGTTTTTGTGTGAGGAACACTTAGGTGTCTTTGGATTTGTAATAGTTGTTATACTTTGGGGAAACGTTCTTTAAATTTATTTTTGTATAAATATGTTGAAATGTAAATTTTTGGATTTTTGTAGTTCGAACATATAAATGGCAATTCCTCCTAAAATACAAGTCATAGAAAAGTGATTGATATTTTTAAAGAAAGGTTTTTGTGTGAGGAAACTATGGTGACTCCAGAATATCACAAATAGGTGCGTATTTTAATTTGTTTGGTTGATATGTAATTTATGTGACTGAAATTTGAAATTTATGGATTTTTTGTGCTTTTCGAACATATAAAATTAAGTATTATCCTCTTGTTGTAAGTCGTTAGAAAGTAGATCTTGATGTTTTTAGAAGGTTTTTGTGTGAGGACACTAGGAAGTCTTCGAATTTTTAAATGCTGTTATACTTTTGGAGCAGCAAGGGTCTTAATTTATTTTTGTCAAAAATTTGAAAATTGGGAAAATTCTGGATTTTTGTGGTTCGACATATAAATGGCTATTCTTCCTGAAAATACACAGTCGTAGAAATTATTTGATATTTTTATGAAAGGTTTTTTGTCTGTGTGAGGAACACTAGGAAGTCTTCGGAATTTGTAATAGCTGTTATACTTTTGGGAGTAACAGGTTTTTTTAATTTATTTTGTTCAAAATTTTGAAATTTGTAATTTTTGGATTTTTGCGGTTCGAACATATAAATGGCTTTCTCTCCTAAATACAAGTCGTAAAAAGTGAATTTGATATTTTAGAAAGTTTTTTGTGAGGAAACACTACGGTGTCTTTGGATTGTAATAGTTGATTATTTACTTTGGAGTAAAGCTTTTATGTATTTTTGTCAAAATGATACAATATATGTAAATTTTTTGGATTTTGTGGTTTGTACAATAAATGGCCTATTCTCCTGAAATACAAGTTTCGATTAGACAAGTGATATTTGAATCATTTTTGAAAGGGTTTGTGTATAGGAATACTCTGGTGTCTTCGATTTTTAATAGTTTGTTATAGTTTGGAGGTAAAGTTCTTACATATTTTGTCAAATTTTTGAAATTTGAAATTTTTGGATTTTTGTGGTTCGAACAATTAAATGGCTATTCCTCCTGCCTGAAATACAAGTCGTAAAAAAGTGATTTTGATATTTTTTGAAAGGGTTTTGTGTGAGGAACACTAGGCTTCTTCTTCTTTCTCAATTTGCTACTAACTTTTCTTCTCTTCCTTCGCGTCTTAAAATTATATTTTGTCAAAATGTTGAAATTTGTAATTTTTTGAATTTTTTCGTATCAAACAGCATAAATGGCCTATTCTCCTGAAATACAAGTCGTAAAAAGTGATTTTGATATATTTTTAGAAGATAATGATAATCACTAGGCTGTTTCGGATTTGTCAAATAGCTGTTATACTTGGAGTAACAGGTTCTAATTATATCCTTTGATTCAAAGAATGTTTGAGATTGATAAATTTTTCTGGATTTTTGCGTATCGAACTAATTAATGGCCTATTCTCCTGAAATACAAGTCGTAAAAAAAGTGCAATTTTTGATATTTTTTAGAAAGGTTTTATGTGTGGGAACACTACGGTGTCTTGGAATTTGTATAGTTGTATAATTACTTTGGAGTAAAGGTTCTTAATTTATTTTTCGTCAAAATGTTGAAATTTGTAAATTTTGGATTTTGTTGTCTCCGAACATATAATGGCTATTCTCCTGAAATACAGTCGTAGAAAAGGGATATTTGATATATTTTTTAAAGGTTTTTGTGTGAGGATACTAGGGTGTCTACTGAAATTTTAAAATATTGTTATAGCTATAAGAGTAACAGGTTCTTAATTATTTTGTTCAAAATTTGAAATTTGTAAATTTTTGGATTTGTGGGTGTCGAACATAAGATGGCGATTAATATTGGATATCGGTATAATGATTTTCGATATTTTTGAAGTTTGTGAGGAACATACGGTTCTTTGGAATTTAGTATAGTTGCTTATACTATTTGGAGTAACGAGGATACTATCTTATTTTTGTCAAATGTTGAATTTTGTAAATTTTTGGCATTTTGTGGTATTGAACGAATAAATGGTACCGATTTTCCAATGAAAAGTGAATTTTGATATTTTTTGCAAGGTATTTGTCGTGAGGAACACTAGGGTTTCTTCGGATTTTGAATAGCTGTTATACTTTTGGTCGAATGGTATCTTACTCTATTTTTGTCAAATGTTGAAATTTGGAAATTTTTGGAATTTTTGTGGAGTCTTTATATTTGTGAAATTTTGTCCTGGAATACAAGTCGTTAGAAAGTGATTTTAATATTTTGTAAAAGGATTTTTGTTGAGAACACTAAGGAGGTTGTCTTCGATTTGTAATAGTGTTTACTTTTGGATAACAGGTTCCTAATTTATTTTTCTCAAAATGTCTGAAATTTGTAAATTTTTGGATTTTTCTGGTTCAAACACATAAAAGCTATTCCTCCGGAAAAATACAAGTCGTGAAAAGTGATTTTTATTATATCTTTAGAAAGGTTTTTGTGTGAGAACACTAGGGATGTCTTCGGATTTGTAATAGCTGTTATACTTTTGGAATAACAGTTTCTTAATTTATTTGTTTGCTCAAAATGTTGAAATTGTAAATTTTTTGGATTTTTGTCGGTATACGAACATGATAAAGGCTATTCTCCTGATTACAAGTCGTAGAAAGTATTTTTGATTTTTTAGAAAGTTTATTGTAGTAGAACACATAGGGTGTCTTCGGCAATTTTAATGAGCTGTATATACTTTTGGCGTAATGGTCTTAATTTATATTTTGTCAAAATGATTATTTCTGAATTTTTTCGGCACATTTTTGTGGATATCGACATCATAAAATGGCTATTCCTCTGAAATACAATTTCGGTAGAAAGTGATCTTATATTTTTGAAAGGTTCACTTGAAGACTACTATGGTAACTTCGGAATTTTAATAGCTGTTAGATTTTTGGACGTATCATGTTCTTAACTTTTTCTTTCAAACATTTTGGATTTAGTTTTAAAAGATTGCTTCATATGTTTGCAACCTTTCTCTGGCTAGTCCTAGTGCAATACAAGTCCAAAATCTAGCACTTTCTTGAATATTAAATTTAGAAAGGTTTCTGTGTGGAGAATACACTTTAGTGTCTTCGGATTTTTAATAAGCCTGTTATACTGTTGATTAACAGGTTCTTAAATCTTAATTTTGTCGAAAAATGTTGAATTTGGAAAATTTGGATTCATTTGTGGTGTCAAACAATAATGGATATTGCTCGTGACAATACAAAGTCGATAGAAATTGATTTTATATTTTAGAAAGGTTTTGTGGTGAGGAACACAGGTGTCTTCGATTGTATAGCTGTATATTTATTATAAAAAGGATTTATTTACTATTTCAATGTTTTGATTTGTAAATTTTTGAATTTTTATGGTTCGAACATATAAATGGCATATTCCTCCTGAAATACAAGTCGTAGAAAAGTGATTTTGATTATTTTTATTAAAGGTTTTTTAGAAATGAGAAACACTGGCAGTCTTTTGATTTTATATAAGTTGTTATACTTTTGTGAATACACAGGTTCTTAATTTTATTTTTGTCCAAATGTTGAAAATTGTAAATTTCGGATTTTTGTGGTTCACATTAATGGCGCTATTCCTCAATGAAATAATCATAGAAAAAGTGATTTTGATATTTTAGAAAGTATTTTGTGTGAGGAACACTAGGTTTCTTCGATTTGTAATAGCTGTTAATACTTTTGGAGTAACAGGCTTACATAAATCCATCTTTGTCAAAATGTTTTGAGTGAAATTGGAAAATTTTTTTTGTGTTCGACATATAATAGCAATTCCTCTTGCAAATTAAGTCGTAGAAAAGTTTGATTTTATATTTTTAGAAGGTTTTTTTGTGTGAAGAACACTAGGAAGTCTTCGGATTACTGTATAGCTGATTAACTTTTGGTAACAGTTTTTAATTTATTTTCTGTCAAAATGTTGAGAATTTGTAAATTTTTGGATTTTTAGCGTTCACAATAATATTCCTCCTGACAACTACACAGTCGTTAAAAAAGATGAATATTGATATTTTTGAAAGTTTTTTCTGCAGAACACTACGGTGTCTATTGGATTGTATAGTTGTATTACTTGGCGAAACGGTTCTTAATTTATTTATGTTCAAAAATGTTGAAATTTGTAAAATTTTTGGATTTTTGTGTTCGAACATAAAAATGGCTATTCCTCCTGAAATACAGGTCTTCTCAAAAGTATTTTGATACTTTTTTGAAAGGTTTTTGTGTGAGGATACTCTGGTGTCTATCGATTTTATTAATAGTTAGTTATCAGCTTCTGGAGTAACAGCGGTTATTAATTTATTTTTTTAAGTCAAAATTATTGAAATTTGTAAATTTTTGAGATTTTGTGTTCGAACATATAATGCTATTCCTCCTGAATACAATCGGTAGAAAGTTGGGGGATTTTTGCATATTTTTTGAAAAGATATCTTTGTGTGAGGAACACTAGGTGTCTCGTTTGTAATAGACTGTTATATTTTGTCGAGACCAAACAGAGTTCTTACTTATTTTTCTTGTCAAAATGTGAAAAATTGAAAATTTTGGATTTTTGTTAGGTTCGAACATATTTAAATGTCAATTCACTCCTGAAAATAAAAGTCGTAGCAGAAAAGTGATTGTATTTTTTAGAAAGGTATTTTGTTGAACGACACTAGGTGTACTTCGCAGATTTGTAATGTGTTGTCACTTTGGCAGTTAACAGGTTTCCTAATTATATTTTTCTCACAGAATGTTAAATTTGTAATTTGTTGTGATTTTTGTGGATTAGAAAATATAAATGCTATTCCTCCTGAAATACAAGTCGTAGGAAAATGTTTTCTATTTTTTTAGAAAGGTTTTTGTTAGAACACTAAGGTGTCTTCGGAATTGTTAATAGCTGTTATACTTTTTGGAGTAACAGGTTCCTATTTTTTTTGTCAAAATGTTGAATTTGTAATTTTGGCATTTTTGTGGTTCGAACAATAAATGCTATTCTCCTGAAAATACAAGTCCGTAGAAAAGTGTTTGATATTTTTAGAAAAGTTTTTTGTGTGAGGAACACTAAAGTGTCTTCGGATCTTTAATGTTAATTTTATAACTCTTTGATAACTTGCTTAATTTATTTTTGTCAAATGTTGATGAATTTTGAGAAATTTTTGGATTCTTTGTGGTATTTCGACATATAAATGGACTATTCTCCATGAAAATAAAGTCGTAGGACAAGTTGAATTTTAATATTTTTAGGAAAGGTTGTTGTGTGTGAGGAACACATAGGGTGTTTCCTCAAATAATAAATGTTTCATGATAAAAGTTTTAAATTATTTTTGTCAAAATGTTGAATTTGTAGAAGTTTTGGTTTTTGTTTTCGAGCCTATAAATGGCTATTCCTCCTTTGCAAATACAAGTCGTTAGAAATGACTTTGATATTTTAGAAGTTTTTTGTGTGAGAACACATAGCGGTCTTCGGAATTTGTAATAGCTAGTCTATACTGTTGAGTAAACAGTCTTAAATTTATTTTTGTCAAAATGTTGAAATTTGAAAAATTTTTGGATTATTTGTGGTACGAACATATAATGAGAAATCCTACGTAAAATACAGTCGTGAAAAGTGATTTGATATTTTTTAGAAAAGATTTTTCTTTAACTCTTACTTACTAGATGTTCCTGATTTTTCAATAGCATGTATATACATTTTGGATAACAGTTTTAATATATTTTTTGTCAAAATGTTTGAAATTTCGTAAATTTTTGGATTCTTGTATTGATTCGAACATATTAAATGGCCTATTCCTCTGAACAAGTCATAGAAAAGTGATTTTGAATATTTTAGAAAGTTTTTGAATGTGAGGAAAAAATATAACGTTTTTTAATATTGTTATACTTTTGAGTTAACAGGTCTTTAATTTATTTTTGTCAAAAATGTATAATTTGTAAATTTTGGATTTGTGGTTCGAATATAAATGCATATTCCTCATGAAATTACAAGTATAGAAAATGATTTTATATTTTTAGAAAGTTTTGATGTGAGAAACACTCCTTCCCTATCTTGTAAATAGCTGTTTATACTTTTGGAAGTAACAGTTCTTAATTTATTTTGCTAAAATTTCTGAAAATCTTGGAATTTTGGATTTGTTCATCGACATATCAAATAGCATTCCTCTTGAAATATCAAGTCGTTAAGTAAAAGTGATTTTGATATTTTATAGAAAGGTTTTTTGTGTGAGAACACTAAGGAAGTCTTCGATTTGTGAATACTGTTATGACTTTTGGAAGTAACAGGTCTATAATTTATTTTTAGTCAAAAATTTTTGAAAATTTGGAAATTATTTTTAAATATTTTGTTACGAAACATTTGAAATGGCAATTCCTCCTGAAATAACAGTCGTAGAAAATGATTTTGATATTTTTAGAAAGCGTTTTGTTGTGTAAGGAACACTAGGAAGTCTTCTGGATTTTAATAGCTGTTATCTTTTAGTTGTAAAATGGACACATTTATTCTTTCAAAATGTATCTAAAATTTGTAAATTTTGGATTTTTGCGTATCAACATATAAATGGCTATGTTCCTCCTGAAATTATAACAAAGTCGTAAAAACAAAGTGACATTTGATTTTTTAAGAAAGGTTTTTTGTGTGCAGGAACACATACGTAGTCTTTGGAATTTGTGAAATAGTTGTTATACTTGGGAGTAACAGGTCTTAATTATTATTTGTCAAAAATGTTGAAATTTATAATTTTTGGAATTTTTGATGTAGAGTTAAAAAATGGCTATTCCTCCTGAATACAAGTCGTAGAAAAGTATTTTGATCATCTATTTTGAAAACTTTGTTAATGTTACTTGGTTGGTTCTTTTTTTTTTTTTTCGGGGCGATTTTAATAGTGTTTTACTTGTGGAGTAACAGGTTCTTAATTTATTCTTGTCAAAATTTTGAAATTTTGTAAATATTTTTGGATTTTTGTGGTTCGACATATAAATGGCTAATTCCTCCTGAAAATACAAGTCGTAGAAAAGTGATTTGATATTTTTTGAAAGGTTTGTGTGAGGAAACATAGGTGTCTTTCGGAATTTGTAAATTAGTTGTTACTACTTTTGCGATAAACAGTTCTTAATTTCATTTTGTCAAAATGTGAAATTTGAAATTTTTGGATTTTTGCTTTTTGATGGTACGACAATATAAATGGCATATTTCCTCCATAAATACAATCGTAAAAAGTGATTTTTTGATTATATTTTAGAAGGTTATTGGTAATGTGAGATTCGACTGGTGTCTTTCGGATTCTGTATAGATTTTTATAGCTTGGAGTAACAGGTTCTAATTTTTTTTGTCAAAAATGTGGAAATTTGTAAATTTTTGGAATTTTTGCGGTTCAACATATCAAATGGCTATTCCTACCTGATACAGTCGTAAAAAGTGCAATTTGATATTTTAGAACAGGTTTTTGTTGGGGAACACTACCGTGTTCTTATTGAGATATGTAATAGTTGTACTATACTTTGGAGTAACAGGTCTTAATTTATTTTTGTCAAAATGTTGAAATTAGGGAAATTTTTAATTTATGGCGTTACCTAACATATCGGGGGAATTCCTGCGGTACCCCAAGTTGGTGGAACAGTACTTTGGGAACCTGGAAGCGTTTTTGTGTGACGGCAATACTCTGTGTATTTCGTATTTTTAACAAGTTGGTAAGAGTTGGAAGTGACAGAAACTTAATTTATTTTTACCCAAATTTGAAAAGTTGTAAATTTTTGGATTTATTGTGGTTCGAACATATAAATGCTACAATTCCTCCTGAAATACAAGTCGTAGAAAGTGATTTAATATTTTTTGAAAGGTTTTTTGTGAGGAACACTCGGTGTCTTTGGATTTGTAATACCTGTTTTATTTTTGCGAGTAAATGGTACTTAATTTATTTGTGTAAGTTGTTTTGTAAAAATATTGCCATTTGTACATTTTTGGATTTTTTGTGTTTGAACAATACATGGCTAATTCTCCTAATTATAAAACAAGAACTAGTGGATTTTGACTATATTTTTTGAAAGTTTTTGTGTGAGGAACACTAGTGTTGTTCTCGGATTTGTAATAGCTGTATACTTTTGGAGTAACAGGTTCTTACTTTTTTTTTTCAAAAATGTTAAATTGGGAAAATAATTTTTGGATTTTGTGGTTCAACATCATTTAAATAGAATGAGACTGTCTGAAATACGAATCGTAAGAAAAGTGATTTTGATATTTTCTAGAAAGGTTTTTGGTGAGAAACACTAGATTGTTGAACTTCGGATTTGTATAGCTTTATACTTTTGGAGTAACAGGTTTCTTTATTTATATTTTCTCCCAAATGATCGGATATCATATATTTCGATTTTGTGTAGGTCATCGAACATACTAAATGGCTATTCCTCCTGAAATAACAAGTCGTAGAAAAGTGATTTTGATATTTTTAGAAGATCTATATTTCCTATCATTTATTTTTAGTTCGGATTTTGTAATAGGCTTGTAACTATACTTTTGAGTACACTTTCCTAATTTATTTTTGGCGAATGTTACTGAAATTTGTAAAATTTATTGACGTTTTATAAGTTCGAACATATAACTGGCTATTCCTCCTGAAATACAAGTCCGTTAAAATTAATTTTTGATTTTTTAGAATAGGTTTTTGTGATGTGAGGAACACAGCTAGGGTTCTTTCGATTGTATAGCATGTACTATACTTTTGGATAAACTGTTCTTAATTTATTTTTCAAAATGTTGAAAATTTGCGAAATTTTTGGATTTTTGTGGTTGAACATATAAAATGGGTATTCATCCTGAAATACAAGTCGTAGAATCTTCGATTTAAGTATTTTTAGAACAGGTTGATTGTGTGAGGTCAACAACCTAGGTGTCTCTTCGGAATTCTGTAATAGGTGTATACTCTTCTGGAAGTAACATGGTTCTTAATTTATTTTTGTCAAAATGTTCGAATTTGTAATTTTTGGATTTTTTGTGGTTCAAACATAATAAATGGCCATTCCTCCTGAACTACAAGTCGTAGAAAAGGATCTTTTGACTATTTTAGAAAGCATTTTTGTGTGAGAAACACATACGGTGTCTTCGGCACTTGTAATAGCTGTTATACTTTTGTAGTAAACAGGATTCTTAATTTATTTTTGATCGCACATGTCTGAAATTGGACAATTTTGAGAATTTTTGTGGTTCGTAACCATATAAATGGAAATTCTCGTGAAATACAAGTCGTAGGAAAGTGAATCTTGATATTTTTAGAAAGGTTTTGTGTGGAGAACACTACGATTCTTCGGATTTGTAATAGCTTGTATACTTTTGGAGTAACAGTCTTTAATTTATTTTTGTCAAAACTTTGAAATGCTGTTTAAATTTGGAAAAATATCGTTTTATGGTCAAAATATACCATGTCTATCCTCCTGAAATCACAAGTCGTAGAAAAAGTGATTTGATTTTCTTCACGAATTAGTTTTTGTGTGAGACCTAGGTGTCTAAGGATTTGGAATAGTTGTTTTATAACTTTGGCAATAACAGGTTCTTTAATTTATTTTTGTTTCAAGAAAATGTTGAAATTTGTAAATTTGTGGATTTTTGTGGTTCAAAAAAAATTATTCACTCATTGAATACAATGTGGTTGAAACGACTTTTGATATGTTTTTAGAAAGTTTTTGTGTGAGGAATATGGTGTCTTCGATTTGTAATAGCTGTTATACTTTATGCCAGTAACAGGTTCTTATTTATTTTCGTCAAAATATTATAGAAATTTGGAAATTTTTGCGATTTTTGTAGCGTTCGAAACATACTAAATAGCAAATTTCCTCTTGAAAATATAATCGTAAGAAAAGTGATTTTTGATATATTTAAGAAAGGTTTTTGTGTGAGGAACACTAGAATCTTCGGATTTGTAAATAGAATGATTATTACTTTTTTTTTTAAATAAATGGTTACATTTTCTGTAGATAGTTGAGATTTGTAGTTTTGTTTTTTGGATAGTATGTTTTAATATGGATTTGTATAGTTCTGGGAATGGATCATGTTTATTGGGTTTGTAATGGGTGGGTATTAAGGTTTTTTGGGATAACTAAGTTTTTGGTGAATCTCTCTGAAATAAAGGAGTATATTCCATTTACATTCCCTTCAATTAAAAACTATAAACCTTGGTTTAAATCTATTTGTTCTCGCACCATTCATCATAAGAATGTTTCCTTCTGAAATTATCGTCAATATCTTTATCTTCAAACTCCAAAAACTTATTTATATTTCATTCAGTAATTATGTAAAATCTAAAACTGTAGAAAGTGTAATAATTTAAAAAAAAAAAAAAACTTTGTTTCTTTCTAGTTTCCTCATCTGACGGCGGCACCAATGCAGTCTTACCCTCTTTTCAAGCTGAATTCTTAGCTTAAACCATTGCCTCTAATTGCAATCCAAACGATTCCAGTGCTATTCCTCCTCCTCCTTCATACTTAACGTTGTAATTTCGTTTCTGCTCTATATGAACTTAATACCAACTTGTGTAAAGACCTGGTAACCCATTCTCTGCCTGTCCACTTTAACCTTTCCTTCCTGCTGAACGCGTGCTCTCAATCAACTTATGCCGAAGTTGAAAACCTCTCAACTCTTCAACTATCGGCCTATTATTTAACCTATGATCCCTCTAAAGTTTTCAAATCTATCCTTAATCTCTGATTGGCAATATGCCTCTATTAAGGAACGCTCGACTGGCAATTTTCGTTCCCTTCTATCTAACTCCTGATCTGATGCTCGCTGTATTTCGGAGAACGTTTTGCTGTGGTGATGGAAATATCGAAAGCTTTCTACAGAACCTGGCATAAAGCTTTGATTTCTAAACACAAGGTCCTCCTGTAGCAGATATTGTAGACAGCCACCGTTCATCCTTAATAACTATGCAAGGGTAAATAAAGGGTTTAGGTGAACTGAAAGATCTCCGGAATTTTGCGCACCGCATCCGTAACAACTATGCAAGGGTAAATAAAGGGTTTAGGTGAACTGAAAGATTCCATTGCATTTTCAGTTTTCAAGACCAAGCGCAAACATTTAGAACCAAGAAACATTTTTCCTGGTAGATTAAGAGACGCAGTCTGTTTTAACATGGAAACAAATCGAAACGGAGTCCGCGGTGTTCGAATCCAGCTGATGGAGAGTAAACATTTCGAACCAAGAAACATTTTTCCTGGTAGATTAAGCGACGCAGTCTGTTTTAACATGGAACAACAAATCGAAACTATAAAAGTTGGTTTTAGTGGTTATAGGATGGTAAACTTTTACACCCAAAATAGTGACCTAGATTTAATAAGGTGTAAGATTATTTATTAAAGATCTTAAAAAGTTTTTGGTTGGGTAGTTAATGAATTACCTATCTACATGGTAATTAATATTACATTCTATTATATTAATAGATATAAATATATATAATATACTATATTTATATATAATATATAAATATAACTTATAATATATAATTAGAATATAATAATTAAATCATAACTATATATATAAACTATATAATATAATATAATTAAATATATATATATAATATAATACTATATATAATATATAGATTAATATAATATATTATTATAATAATAAATATATAACTATATAAATCATATATTTGTAATAAATAATAATATAATTAATACTATAATATAAATAATTAATTACATTAATATAATTATGATATATATGAGTAATAAAATCAAAATGTCAAATGGTATTTGAAAATAAGAGAGTAACGAATAGCATTCTTTATGCAAATAAAATGTCCCATAATATACTCAACTATCTTGGCGAATATATTGTATTTGCAGCTTAAATCACTAACGAAATTCTCCATACAAGGCGCTATATTACCTACCCCTAGAGTCAGTATAACTGAGCAGTACTCTCTTACGCCTCTAGGAACTCAACGGCGAACTAATCTCCCCTCACGGAATGTCATCCGAACCCCAGCTCTTTAGATCTTATGGAGTAGTCTCGGGTATCCTCTGACCATCCCCTCAGAGCTATGAAACGATCTACCCCCCCTCCTCACCCATCTGCTGCCCCTAAAAAAAGGTCTAAATACTCATTTAGAGAACGCCATCAGATCTTGAACTACACTGAAAAACGTCGGTAAAATAGTCCCTCAACTATACTGACTCACTAATGCTGGTAAATAACTACCATACTTTTAACTTATTAGTAACTATTATAGTACGCTGCCTGGAAAAAATAAATATATATATATATATATAATATATATATATTAAATATAGTATATAATAATTATAAATATATATACTTATCACTAAAAATAGTCATATAAAATATATTAATTATATATAATATAATATATATATAATATAATTAATATAATAATATATTATATATATAAATAATAATAATAATAATATAATACATAAAAAACAATATATCAATATATCAGAATACATATAATAAAAATATATAATATATATATCAACCCAATCACAAAACACAGTGACGTCATAACATACGTCCTACAAACTATATTCTTTGCGATATTAAAATCAAACTTACATTTCAAAACTTAACTTGCACGATATTAACTACACATACGTATGATACCAAATAACGTTCAAAGAGCTTTTGATATTTAAGGAAACTAGAAATAAAATTAGAGCAATCGAGAGATTTTTGGTCATAACCCACAATATACAAAAATGATCGTATAAAATATACCATATTATAAAAGAGCTATTATAATAAAATCAACAGGTATTATCAAAAAAAATATATTAAACTTAACTTAAAAACCATATCTAAAGGCCCACAACTACGAATATTGGGACCCAAAACACTAAAACTACTTACACTAAGATATATATTTCTTAAATCTCAAAAGCTGTACAGAAATAATCATTATTATCCTAACACATATACCTATCTCCACATTTTCATTAAAAAGAACATTAAATAAATAATATAATGTGCGAAATTTATAATAATAAATAAACATAATTATCCCCGCCTATCCGGCGCAATATTATCTTAGCTAATATAACAATAAATACCTAATATGATATCTCTTGAAACATAGAATTTTTTTTTCTTGGTCAGTTTTTACATATTTCTCCAGTTTTAAAGCCATTAATATAAATATAAATATATATACTATAAATTATATTAATATATGTTATTAAAAGATATAAATAGATAAAAATAGATAAATGTATATATATATAATAATATATAAATACATATATATATATTAATAATATATAATATTTTTTTTGAAGTATAATTTAATTTTTATTAAATATTATATATATATAATAATATATAAATAATTATAATATAATAAATATATCTAAATAAAATATATATATTAAAAAATATAATTAAATATATCATAAATGTATTAAAGAAAAAGATAATATCTTTATTCCAACTCGTCCTTCTTTAATTTTATTAACTACATATTTTCCCTCCAAAAAATTTCATGAGAAATAACATACTAATAAAATATACCTAATTTATATATATATAATAAATATATATAATACGATAATATAATATAATATATTAATATATAATATAAAATATATAATCTTATATTATATATATATATAGTATATATAATAATATAAATATATATAATATATAATATATATAATTATATTAATACTATATATGGAAGAATATGTATAGAAAAAAGAGCTAGATAGATACTATTAGATATAATTATCATTGTATTATGTTATTATATAATATATTACTAAAGTAGACAGCTTTTATTTTCATTTTAATGAAATGTATGTTTTTTTTTTGTTTTTTTTTTTGTTGTTGTTGTAAATAATTCTTCTAATTTCATCTATCATCTTCATTGTGTCTGTGTTGTCGTCTGTCTCTCTTGCTAAAGTTATACTCATCTCAATTCATCATAATACCTTTAATTAATTAAACAACTGTAAATCTACTAATGGACAAACATGACTGGACAGAATTCTATGTATAGAAGAAACAAGATAATGACATTTCTCATTTTCATTTTAATATTTGGGATACATTTACTTTGTACTTCCGTTAAGTGACCCAAATAAAGTATTGAATAAAATAAATTACACAGTCTACTAGGAATTTCTCAGCTAACTTGTAATAGAATAACTGCTTCAGCAACTGAGGATGCTCAAGATCCAACTATATTATGTGCATCTGTTATGTCTAAGGCCAAAATATTATAAAAACTGTGTTTTCTAATACCCTTAACCTTATTTATTTCTCTTTGATTTTTAACCAGCTGAAACTCTTCTTTCTTTAAACATATCAGCAGATGTATCTATAAGGATATCACTGACTCAAGATCGGGCGCCATACTTTAATCGAACCCCTCAAGCAAAAAGGAGCAAATCTTCACACGAAATTTGTTATATCTAAATTTTCAACTCTTGAATTTATATATCGTATTCATACATCCTTTTCCGCAACGCTCACAAGTTCGGAACATTCCATCCACTTACTGT
>JABUQX010044444.1:45000-48843 GCA_015478945.1 Trachelipus rathkii | reverse complement strand
ACCGTTCGTACGACAGTAAACAAAATTCATATCGCATAGTAGTTTAAGTTTGTGGTAATTATTATTCATTATAATGAACTATATAGCAAACAACTAGAACACAGAACTTGAAACGCGACAAATATATATAGACTGATAGACTTTAATAGTATATTATATGTATTAATAAATGATAATAGCTAGTAAGATATATATATAATATAGTAATAACTATGTAAATAATAACAGGTATTCGTAACCTTTACCTATCAGGTGTGATGATTTATGTTGAGCTTTATTAATTATTTATTACTAAAAGAGTTTGAAGATATAGTTGGTGCGGGTATGTGGCAATGGATAATAATATTAAGACAGAGATATGTTCACCACATATAGTTTTCTATTATAATATCACCTTGAGTATCTTATGTATGAGGAAACGAAGGCGTTTTCCGTATTGATAAAATATATTTTATTTTATATATTATTATTATACTTATTATTTATTGAAGCAGTTTACAATGATATATTAAGACAAAATTTTTATCTATAAATATATACGCATATTATATATTAATACGAAAAAACAGTAATATATAACCTACTATATATATATATATATATATTTATATATCTATTATTAATATATATAATATATATATAATATATAATAATATTAATATATATATATATATATATAATTATATTATTAAATATAGAATATATATATATATATATATATATATAGATATATAATATGTATATATTATATATAATATATTACTATATATATATATATAATATACTATTATATTAATTAATAATTATATATAATATAATATTACTATATATAAATTAATATATTAATATATATATAATATATAATATATATATATATAATATATTATATATATTTATATAATATAATATATATATATAATATTATTAATTAATATATTAAAATATATTAATATAATTTATTATATATATATTAATATATATAATATATATATATATATTATATATATATATTATATAGTATATTAATTAATATATATTATATATATATATGATATATTATATATAAATATATAGTATTAATATATAAGTGTGCAATATATATATATATCGTATAGATATACACATAGTATATATATCACTAAATATTTTGAGAGCCTAGATAAAATACTATAGATATCATAAGTACTCTAGTAACGCTATTTTTCCAATTTAGCCTGATTACAGATATTACCTTAGTATATATTCATATAATATATATAGTATATTATTATATATATAAAAATTTTTGCCTAGATTTATTTTAATAGAAACCTATTATTAAACGATACTAATATATATATACGATATCATAAAATCACTATAATATGAGATTATCACTAGGATACTTTTATCCTTAATATATATGGCCTAATGATATATATTAGGTTAATATAATATTATATATTAAATAAGTATATATAAATATACTATTATATATATATTAATATATAATATATATATTAGTAATATAATTAATAATATATATATATATATATTATAATCATAATCGTATATAAATCATATATATTACTCTATATATTAATATATATACTAATATATTAAGTATATTATTATTTTAATCAAGAATGGGTTATACCAATATATATATTTATATTATTATTAATTTTTAATTTAAAATAATTTATAATATTTATCTCAACGTGATGGTTCTAAGTATTATGATACTCGAATGATGACAGGTAACATCCGCATCCCGCACATAGAAGATAAATTAAAAGATTCTCTAATTAAACATTTACCTTGCAATTTTGTTTTTAACGTGAGAGCTATATATGAAGACTCATTGCATTGGATTTTTGGACGGAGATTTCCATCGTAATATTTATTGGTCACATTTTATACACCCTAGCTGGTAGTGTTCTTTGTCGAGTCTGAGCGCGCGCTTGGTACAAAAAGAGAACTCGGCGTCCATTCATATACTACTTTTTTGTCCTCATCTAGAGCCATATTTGATTAAGATTGAGTGTTTGTTTTATAATTATAATTATATTTATGTTTTATACTGTTAATTCTCTAAGAGAGACTCAAAAGAATTTCAAAAATGTTGAGGAGAGTGGAGCATCTATCCAACGGAGCGAAGGCTGTGTATATCGATGCAGCTCTACTGGTTATATAATAATATATATTAATATAATAGGACGGTAATCCCATAGCTATTATTATTAGATGAATCATATTGTCTTATGGGGGCCTGGCCACTGGAGTAATTGATCGATAAAGTTGAAAGAGCAAGTAGGTAATATATATACATACGAGAAGCTAGAACACCTTATTACTCAATCACAGTTTAGTTGTATATATGTACATTATGATATCGTAATACATAAGTGAGATATATAATGGTGTTTATTAAAGTAAATAATATTTCGAGATACATAAATTATTATTTATATAATATATTAAATTATTATTATAAATAATTAAATTATATAAAGAATTTGAAATATATTTTGTGCTTTGGATATATTTAATATTTTAATTATTTTAATGATTTACGAATATATAATATATAATATGATATTATATAATTTATAAATCTTTCAAAAAATAAATTGAAATATTTAATTAATTATATCGAAAGTCAGGGTTAGTATACAAAACAGCTGAATATATCTGAGGCAACCCGAAATTACAAACATCTTGAATGCTCGTTTTTTTCATGTTTTCTCTTATTATAAACTGTGGCTTAAACGTTATAACGGCGAGAGAAAAATAGCTCTAAGCTCCGGATTGGTTTGTCGACGGGTATCAGATTTATCTTTTTATATGGTCTATTTACACAAATTCTTAAATATTAGTAATATTAATTTTGTTTATAGTAATAATTGACTTTTCACAATATATATATGATACTAGCCAAGAAATTTCCTCTAACTTACACTGATAAGGGTTGCTATATTTTATTTATCCGGTGCTTAATAGCTCAGATTAATACACGTATTCTTTAGTTAATACTGAATAAAAATTAGTAAAACAATACAAGTAAGATGAGCGGTCAGGTGAGTTAAGGCCCCGTCTGAATTGAGATGGATATTTTAGTACATTTCATATATATAATTCAAGCTTTTAAAATCTAATTTTCTTCCTCAAATAAGGATAACTTATCATTCAACAAATTAGTTTGGTATCATTATTATTGTAAATTATTAAAATTAAATTATGTATTTATTTTATTTTTTAATTTTACTTGAGCTTATTGTATACCAAACCCTACGTACCTCTATCATACTACAATTAGCTGTAATTTATTATCACAATTGTTATATAAATAATCAAAAATAAGTAAAGGTATATATATCACAAAGCACGAAATTCGTACTGAGTCGTATTATATAATAACTGAGGTAAAATATCGTTAGCTAAAAACTGGAGTGGTAGCATATTTACTTATCGAGCGGAAGCACAAATGACAAAAACAAAAACGGTCAAAATTAAAAATACATATGCAAAATTATGATATTTAACCATAAATATCAATTATCTATATAGTAGGTAAACGCTATATGAGTTAATATTATATTAACATATTACGATTATAGAGGGTAAGATATAATAATACTAAAGGAAATTTAAGTTATACCGTAAAGTAAGTATTTTGTGGGCTTGCTATAATTATATATTATTATACGCTAATCACCACTAATTAGCATTTACTCTATTGTGAGGAACTAATGCACTTATTTGTAATTACCCATCTTTAATATGTAAATACTAAGTAATTTGTAATTACAAGTAGTCTCAGCTAACTAAACAAGCCCTTTTATATTTATGTATTCTAGATTG
>JABUQX010044444.1:0-40000 GCA_015478945.1 Trachelipus rathkii | reverse complement strand
CTTGTCTTACAAAATAGGATATTCTAATCCTCTCACGGTCACCTAGTCTATTCGTACGTAATATTTTTACACTCTCGTAGTATCGGAAATGCCTTGTTACAGGTATGTTATAGAGTAACTTAAAGTAATTTAGTGATATTCAATTATCATAATACGTAATGTATATTCAACTTTTACAAAGTTCTAACTTCCTCCAAAGTTAGCCGTGATACTAACTGCTGTCTCCTTACTTCTTTCGACTCTCTCAGTGTTAACATGTGACACATCCTTGTTTTGTCAATTAATGTATAAAATTCGTCCGTATTGGACTATGACATGGTAAAACAAAAAAATGTATGTAGCACGTTGCTATATAGAGCTGCTATCATACATTGGACTGAGAGTATGGTCAACGGGCGCTCGTTGGCATCTAATATGAACATCGGGCAAGCTTTCGCTTAGACTAGTGAGACTTTCATCGCCCTATATTCTCGAGTTTCTTGCTTGGTAATTAATTGACAGCTCTCGCTGGACACAAAGGTCTATACATCGTCACAATTTAATTGGTTGTATTTGGTCTTGAGGTACTGTATCTATCACTATATATTATCTAGGGAGAGTATGTAAGGGGGCTCTGGTGTATCCACGCTAGTGGCTTTTTGGGACAGGGGTCGAGTAAAAGGCAAAAAACATAAGGTACTTATAAACTATTCTGATACATACTTTCCAGTTCAACTTGAGACCCTCACTTATCTTATGAGCGAGGTCGAATAGTTGGTAGTACTTTATATACTATATTATACTATTCACTATAGGTATATATACCGCAGCGCAAGTGCTCAGATGGAGGAACTTATCTACTTAGCGTACCAACCCCTTTATACGACGTCACCTTCACGTAGCACAAGATAGGTTGCTGTTATTACTGCGCATAATTCAGTAATTAGAGTATATTGTGATATATAACTAATATGAGGTAACTATATTCACAGGTACGTATTGTATTGCTGTATGGTGCTTCCTTCTTAATTATATCACCCACCACCTATATGCTGTTTTGAGCGAGTGTTTAATTCTTCTTTCACATCTTATCTGTATTTCTAACTTAGAATTTTTTAATACTCCTCTTACTTAAAACCTGCGTACTGAGTGTGATCTCACATATGTACGTAATTTGCGTGAGCTAGAGGTGAATTTTGAGAGTACCACACCTCTATCTATCTTAGAATATGAGGTAGTCTATCTAGACCCGTAGAGATGGTTGAGTGACAACTTTATGTAAATAAAAAAATCCTTGAATGGGCAGATATTGTGGACAAATGAACTAGAGTCATCTAATAAGCTATTATTACCAATCATACCCATCCAAAACTCACATAAACATATACAGATTATCTACCAAATTAAAATCGTATACTCTTTTCTATAGATTTTATCACTACTCTACATAGATGGATAATAGTCGCAACTCACATAATATATATATATATATAACACAAATATTGTAACAGGTATTTTCAAACTTAAAATTTAACCTTTTGAGACTTTTATGATATTACATCACTAACACACAAATCTATACACTATAGCTTACTCTAACCATACAAACTTCACTCATCAGATTGCAGTAAATCCTTTCTATATTATCATCTCATTCTTTCCACAGCAACACACACACATTTCCAACTAACCTACATATATAATATTATATCTCAATAGCATTTTCACCGGTTTCCTTCATCATTTTGAGTATTGCAGTCACATTATATATAAATATAAGCGTAGTAAAATGCGAGACGAGTCTTGCTCTTGTCTACAGATACTAGTCATTAGCTTCTTGTCGCACCGCACCCACCTCCTTATAGACAATTCAATCTGTTTACCTCCTGACATTCATACGATACCTTTCTATTTGACCACGTATATTCATACATCTTAATTATCGCGCGAAGAGTATTTGATGAAGGGTCTGTTCTCTAAACTTTATTTGTGCCGGACGACAGACCATCATTCTTCGTAGGCTCCATATGCACATATTAAGCATTTATATCCTGTGACAAAAGATAATGATATGGTTAGTAGTAGTATACAGCCCTACTAACTACCACCTATATATAGTCCCTTAAGTCGTCCTATATCTTAACACAGCGTTCACGTAACATAAGTGCGAATGTAGGGACAATTTTTTCTCACCTACAACAGTATATACGGGATTAATATAAGCGGATAATAGTAGGGAATTGTTATTCAGATCAAAATGTTTACCCTATTAGATAAGAGGGGTGTTGATTATAAGTATGTATGTATATATTAATGATATATGACTGTCGGTGCTATGCACGATTAGAGGGTCGTGTTGGATCTATATATGTATACCGCGATTATGCACAGATAAAGTGACGAACCATTTAGGGCGACTTTTAAAACTAATACTACTCTGCGAATATGCGTCACATATACATACCGAAATCAAATAGCAATTTAAGTGAGAGGATATCGATAGTATATAGATAAATGTATATAATTATACCATACCTTAAAGTACACTACAATAATATCATATAAACGTCGTATGCATTAAGTATAGTGACTTCAATCACTACACGTATTTAGAAAAATGAAACGATATATTATAATACTAATAGAATTCACTCGTTTAAATTTTTTTTTTATATTTGCTATATAGTCTTATCGATCCGGCGGCTGACAGTGAGTGTGTCTTTAGTAGTATATTTGTCATATTTTTATCTATTATTATTTAATAAATTATTATTAATCATAATATTTAAAAGTGTAAAATTTAGATATATTTATATTGAAAATTTGTATACTAATGATAGAGGCCTATATGATTATATAGTATATTTACAACTACAGATTTATATATATATATATATATCATGTATATATATCCTATACACGAGAATAATAATAATTAAACAAATTTAAATTATATTATATAATTTAATAATTTTAATATTAAATTAGTGCAGGCCCGTGCTTATATTGGTGATTATGAATTATAATAATTATATTAATATTTAATATTATGTTATTTTCATATATAGTATTATTTCGTATCATATTTATAATTATTTATATTATATCATCAGATCTATTATTATACTGTATATAATTATTATTATTAATTATATGAATAGGTATAATATTATGTATTATAGAGTTGTATAATATATTATATGAATACATAAATAGATCAGTTAATATAATATATGAGTTAATCACATATTCATAAACGTCGTGCAAATAAATCGCGAGAGACTGAGATGAGAGATATTATGCACCGAGATGTGGATCAGATGAGCGATATCTAAAAATATATAGAAACTCTCTCCTGAGAGTTTTGCTGCTCGAGATCTCGACTTGAATCACGATGATAGACGATTAATATATACGTATATACTCGCTATCTACTATAATATATTATATAATATATATGATATATATAATATAATATTAATATATATAATATATATTATATATAATATAATTTAATATATTATATAATATATAATTAAATACTTAAGTATATATGAAGTATATATATATATATATATATATAATATATATATATATAATATATATATAAATAAAGGACTGATAAGACTAGGGAGGGAGTTACAAGGTTATTATCATCATCCCTATAATTATTTTATAATAGCGATTCAAATAATATATTTTGAAATTCCTTACTCTTATAAATAATAATAATAATAATTAAATTATATAATATAATTATAATTATATATATAATAATAATAATAATAATAATCTAATAGAGTTGAATAAGAGTAATGAGAGCAATTAGATCAAGACAATAATATATAATAATCCAATACCTATAATAGTTAATCAATGAAGACTATTGTACACACACCTAGTGTTATTAACTCAGGATAACCGACTGCACGAATATTTTTTAGGCTCCCATACGGTAACAATTTACTTCTTCAGGCAAGTGGCCTCAGATTATACCTACATCACTATTACTCACCCAAATTTAACTTTTTTGTATTAATACTCTTTTACCTGATCACTCTTAGGTTAAAGGTATCTGTAAAATGTATTGTAATAATGGAAGGTTTCCAAAGTATTGCAGAATAAGATATAGCAATTGGACTTACCATATATCAAACTCAATGGATAATAATAATTAAATGAATGAATAATTTTAAAAATAAAAAGATAAATTATATAAAATAGAATAAGGAGAGAGATATGAAGAATCATTGAGTATAAATCGATATGAATAGAGTAATATGAAAATGCAGGTTACTAAATCCTATATCTTCAGCTAAATCTTTCTTTCCTCATTCATTCCTTCTAAAATAAATCTTCTAATATATCCACATCATAATACTCATTTTGGCTTAAATAGAGCTATATGAATTTTATCTTTAGTTTGTCCATGTAAGTCAGCTCCAATTTTGCGCGTTAGTAGACAATATGAGTCACATTACTTCGGGGCGATCGAGAGAAAATTAACTCACTGTATTCCTTATATATATAACTCATATATCTAACTATCACCTTCACCTCTAATTATTATCATATATATATATCAGTACTAAGAAATACGTTATGAGTCACAGGGATTACTCTTATATCAAGACGAGAGTATAATGACGGAGGCTTATTCATCAATAGGTAATAATAGTGCGCTGACTCTATCCTTTATGAGGTTCTTATACAACTACTATATATAGACAATCTTTATTACATCTCTCACTAGCGTAACTTATATGTAAATACTGCCTATATTTCCACTTATATTATAAGTATAGTATATATATTACCTCTATAAAATTTACGATCTGTAAATCGTTAGTGTTTGCTAATTTCTTCACTAATTAAATAGGCTAATAATCTCTATTCACGGCCCTACTTCAGTTCAATCTAATATTATCATCTCTAAATATGTTTACAATACTAAACTTATTTCCTCAGTGTTGGATACGCTCTTCACTTCTCAATGTACCAAATCACTCACTTAATTTTACCTGAGTAATAATAGGAAGCAGCTCTGATACCTTTAACTCTATCGTACTCACTAGTAGCTTCTCACTTTGAGTATTCTAAGATCTTTTAAGAGAGCGTAACACGTCTGCTTGACTCGCTTACTATAAGATATACTATTTATAAATGAGATAAAACTCATTGCCTTTATACGATCGTAAGCAAACATAGAGTCAGATAGAGCAGTGAAGGTACTGTGCGCTCTCAAGAGTTCTATTTCTGTAGACGAATATAAAACTATTTCGCTTATCATCTTAAATTTATTTAGAGACAGGGTCTTTGACTCTACTAATGGGTTTCCGCCTTATAGGAACTACGATTCGGAGACTGCGTTGGTGGCGCTTGACATATCCAAAGCATTGCTCGAGTATGGCACGCGTCAACTTGCCTCTCCAAGCTCCGCTCTTAGCTTCTTTGGTTTTCATCCTAACGAGTGACCCTTCTTGGCGAGATTGATCGTTAGCACTAAAGAGACTAAATTATTTTTATATATTCTCTAAATCGAGGCTACAAATATTTACGCTGAAGTAATTTCTGATAAAGATATCAAGTAAGTGGAGCGGACTTTTTAGACTACGTTTCGGGATTAACTTGTTCTAATAGTGGGTTGCTTAACAAAAAATGGTGGGTGTGAGTCTGTTTATTAGTCACTGTCTACTTTTGTTTAGAATTGTTGCGATGCAACCATTTTTCACGAACTTTCGTAATGTATTGTATGCTTATACACACGTTTTTGGTGTTGTGCATTACTCCTATCGAACATGATCTCCGGTAAATCGTTTCCTAAGTGCGTTAAGTATTGTTCTATACCGGATTGTACTTCGATACCTCAATCCAAAGGTGTTCATTTTGAGTAAGATATCTATCGTTTGAGGTTTATTGGAGTGCAGAGTCCTCCTTAACTTGCTATGCCTATTGTAGTTAAGCGTCATCGAGAGAGTTGGCCGGTTTGTCTCTCCGGTGTAAGATATACTTTAATATGTTCCTATTTATTATGTATTCGCTCCTGCGGAGATGAAGTCAATGGATAGAAATAGCTTATTGTGTGTATCCAATCTAAATATAATGCAGATCTTTTTCTACTCAAGATAAACGCGCGCGCAGGGCGCATCATGTTCTGTCAAACTGAATATAGTTGCAAGTAGAGGGCTATTCTCTCACGAATAAGTGTTAGCCTTTTGCGTAGGCTATTTCTTAGAAATTGTATTCCTCTAAATAGGGAGTAGTGCGTGTTCACTGGTAGCCGCGGTGTGTCGCACCATTCTCGATCCTCTGCTGATTGTGTGTGTATCTAAATATATATATCTATTTAACATGACGTTATGCTATTTGGTGCCTAAGACGAGTTAGAGGGGAAAAGATGTCTATAGAAACCTCAGCGCTACTTCTATCAAGTGTTGGTTTTATTGTAATATGTATTTTTTTGCTTTACGTAAAGCTTTGAAAATGATGTGGGAAAGAATCAGAGGCATCTTGTCTAGAGAAGACTGCCTCAGAAGCGTACACGTGGAAGTTCGCTCAATATCTCCACACAGGTGAGGTGAGACACTTTCCTCTCTTTGTCTCATAGTGATCCATAAGATCACATAGTCTAGTATTCGTAAATAGCTTTGACTCGAATAATAACGAGAGTGGTTATGAAGGTATGAGTGAGGGCTCTGTAATATTGGTATGCAGCACTTGCAGCATTGACGTTAGAGGAGACTAAGCAGTCAATTATCAACCTTGGCGATACAGGTCAACAGTTGACTTATTAAGCTGTTTTGAGGGTGAATATACTATGATAAAATAATTCTTTGAGGCATTCCTTTATCTATCACGATAGAAAATCCCAGTAGACTTTTTTTTATGGCCGGCTGCAAAAAAAAGGGTCACTGATCCCCTCAGTATCAAGATGTTCAATTGATAATTTTGAGTGGAAAATTCTTTTTAATAAGGGAAGAGTCCAGAGACAATACAATACTGTTGAAAAGAGAAGAAAAACGATATCTCCGAATTCAAATCGAGAAGGTAAGAGATTGTGATAATTATTTTGTCAAGATAAAAGATGATTTACCGTTCTCACGACATTTAATTGTTGCCACGTTATTTCTGCCGGAATTGTTTCCCTCAGTATGATCCCATCTTTCCTGAGAAAAATGTACAAATGAAACCTGTAAGTGTACACTTTCATTGACATAAACAAACTTACAACAGAACTAATCTTTACATACTACCATAGAAGAATTTCGTTCTTATGTCTGGAGCCAATAAGCTTAATTTGATGTCATTACTGAAAATCACTTGGAAGCCACACCTAATATTGAAAAACTATTTTAAAAATTTGGGGGCATACCGACTGGGCAAAGTGTCTCGCGGAGGAGTGAAAACGTTTAATCACCGAAGTCGCGATGTATCACCATACTCTTTACCTTTCACGTAAGCTACTGTTACACCATGGTATTCTCGAATAACCTTACTATCTTAGAACGAGGGTGCTTGTATGGGTCTCTTAGGCGCAATGCTTTCGATCGATTTTAATACACTACAGAGTATTTAATAATAAGGTGTTGACATTGGTAGAGTCGTATCTAGAGATAAACTATTCCTTTGGCTACTTCTCATTTCATCTCTAGATAATTCAAATTAGTGGTAGATTATACATCATTGCCATTATTCATGTTCTCTCTAGTAATATACTTTCCTTATTATAGAAAATATATTGAGATACATATCTCTCTCGTACTTTAATATATTCTCTCTGAGCGATTCATTGAGTGCTTGCCTTCTCAATCGAGTTCTCGTATCAGATCGCCTCACATCACTTTGGTGATAGATATAGCAAGTGGCTACTACTACGCACACCATCCCCACCACTACACTATGAATAGGGCTCTGCCCGTGAGTGGTGGTGACAACGTGGTAAACCCAACAATCTGCTATCGAAATCTCAGGCCAACACATATATTAGTGGATAAATAGAAGTTGAATTACATCTCATATTTAACTACTCATACTCACATACCAAACATATTATCAGTAATTATATTCAGAAAATCTGAATACTTACTCTATTCAACAATTTAACCTCACTCATAATAGATCATATAATATATATATATATATATATGTCGCCACTACATCACAAATAATTGCACACTTTATCAAACTATTAAATATAACTCACTTATTAGTACTTTCTAGTTACTCAATCATGTGTTGATGTGGTGTGATCTCTATAGAAGTATCTGAGTTGCCGATAATGCTTCGTGTGCGTGTAGCTCGCCTCTGTGTGAACACGCAATAAATCTACAAATTCATGTCTCTCAGAATTGGCAAATATCTACCCAACTTACTAATCTTCTTAGGCTACGATGCCTGCCGCATCTTATATCTCCATTAATTATCCACACAAGGCTAAACACAACATCGAATTTTCACACCTACATATATAGTATACTCAATATCTCAAATTTTACACACGTTTCCTTTCTAATCTTGTTTCAGTATCATCAAGCGACCAAACAAATTTTAGTCACTTATCTAAATTACATCACATTATATATATATAACAATAACCTCTCTCCACATCTCCTCAACATTTTAATTTACCTTAACTAATTATTATCATTAATACTAAGATATACGTATTTCAAATATACCATTTATTTCTAGCCCGATATGAGATATAAGAAGGGTACGCTACTGCGATCACTGAACTCCATTTACTCACTAGAGGAGCATTTGTCAATTTAGCTCAATTATTCAGGCAAAAGATAAGTTGGTAGTAGAAGACCAACCTGAACACCACCATTCCACTTATGATATAAGCCTCAACGACACCTCACAGGACATACTAGATGTTGATGAGGTAATATATATAATATCAATTTTTTTTACTATCCTCTTACGTGGTATGGATAATGAAGTGAATATGAGGCATTATATCTGTATAAGATAATTTATGTTGGTCTAAGTAAGGTGGATGTGTAGTAGTATATATAGTTGTGTATATATATATGATGTCTGGATGATGGTGTGGTATAGAACTAACATAAATAGTAAAATGAGGCGAACTCATTAGGCACTTAGTGATATGTACATATCATAATATAAGTAAATATGGTGTATTAATATATATATATATAATTATATAATATTATATATATATATTATATATATATAATATTAATATATTTATTAATATTATTATAGGAAATACCTTTTTTACTTTCATTTATGTAACGATAACATTTATATTATTTTTCTATGTACCATAATAAATTATGCTATATTTTGAATAACAACATAAAAAATAATTACTTGAGTTTTACTTAAATTAAAAAAATAAGAACTAATCATACGAAATAAAATATTAATATTCAATTTATTGTTGAGGTTTCAAAATAAGTAAATAAATATTTTAAGAAATTCAATTCTTTTGAACGTTTTATTTATTAAGTTATAGTATTACATTATACAAATAATATTACGGGACAATGAACGACCTGTTATAAATCCTTACGTTTTTCTTTAACTCATAAAATATTTTAGGATTAAACTCTTCTTTCCAACTTAGTCTTAAATACCTTAAAAAAGTATTAATATTACAGTAAAAATCATATTAATACTATTTATTAATTATAAATAAATTATTAATACTAATTATTATTATTATTATTATTATTATGAGGGAGGTTTTAATTAGAAACTTATAGTTGAAGTTTTTATACCATGCCATATCTTAATACTATTTTTGTTCTCTATTACATTATAAATATTTAATATTATATATATACGGGGTATACAAAAATATATATATCGGTATTCTGAAAATTATACTTGAGCGGATGTATCACCGGGGATGTTACAGTAATTAAACGATTTGAAAATAAAAAATTATATGTACTCATGATTAATATTTGCCGTGACTAGATGACGGTCTTAATCTAGTCCCAATTACACTAATATTAATATATATATATATTATTATATATAATATATATATATATATTATACTATAATATAATATATATATATATATTAATATATATATATATATATATAATAATATATATATATATATATATTAATATAATATATATATAATGTATATCTATTATATATATATATTATATATATATATATATATATGTATATATATATAAATATTATATATATATATTATATATACTATAGTATATTAATACTATTAATATATATATATATATATAACATATATATTATATATATATATATAATATATATATATATATATATATATATATATTAATATAATATATATAATTATATATCTATTTATATATATGTATATATATATATATATATTAAAGTATAATATTAATAATATATATATAATATATATATTATAATATATATATTAATATTTATGAGATTAGTCCACGACCTATATATATATAACTTAAATCTTTTATGCTAGTATGCTAGGAATGCTGATGCTTGCCTCGGAGATGGTCGTGATAGCCGTAACCGGCCTTCTAATTTTCGGCGGAATTGTATGAATCGTAATGGGTACATGGAATGTAGAGGAATAAATGTTGAGAAAGGAGAGAGGTGATGGATGTATTTAGAAAGGGCAAAATTTGATTTGCTCGCTTTGGACTGATACAAAGATGAATGGAAACAGTGAAAGAGTGGTGTGGTGTGAAATGTATGTGTGCTGGTGTGGATAGGAATGAGTTGCAATTTTGATGAGTGCTTGTGGTACATAGTAAGCTATGGTTTGAACTTTATGTATGTGTTGATAAAGGAGTAATATACGTTGTCTATTGATAGATATGAATTTGTAGAGTATTAATGAGTCCTCTAATATTTGACTATAAAGGTATATTAATTAAAATAGATTTTTATGTTTATTCTGTTGGATTTTCTTTTCAGCGCGCAGCAAGCGAGTTAACGTCGTGCGACAAATACTATGTGAAGGTCGAATTTCAGTGAGAGCTATTATGTTCATGAAGTTTCTTGGTATATATTCTTGAATGGATGTTTTATAGGTTTATATGAGGAGCGAAGCTAGGTCAGCCGTACAGTTAATGACGGAGTGTGCATTGGGGGACCTAAATGATTGGATAGGTGATCAGAAAGGAGATCGTATAACAGGTGGTTTTGGGGTGGAGGGAGAAAATGAGAATGGTAGGAAGGTGATTGATTTCTGTGAAGAGAGAGGTATGTGTGTAAGTAATACTTTCTTTAACACAAGAGTAATAGCGCGAGGTGATAGTATACTACTCACGAGTTGGTATCGAGTGAAAAGTATGATTGATTTTGCGTTGGTGAAGAAGCAGATGTTGAAGTATGTGTTGGATGTTAAATCAGTGAGGGGATTAGGAATGGGATTATCGGATCATTATCCTGTTCTATGTAAAATTAAGTTAGTGGGGGCTTGGATGGAGATGAAGGTGATACAGAAGGAAGTGGGTATAATTAAGAATGAGAAGTTAAGCGAACAAGGTAATAAGGATAAGTATCTAAGAGGGCTCGCAAGAAAATCAGTTGAATGTGAAAAAGTTGAAACTGAACAAATCTGGGAGCAAATGAAGGCAGTTGTTAGCAGTGCAATGGAAGTATGTGGATGTTCTAAAGTAGTAAGTAAGAATGTTACCAGCGCGTGGTGGAATGGAGAGTTGATGAAAGAAGATAAAAGTAAAAAAGAAGCGTGGTTGATTGTGCTAAAAGCCAATGATGAGGTTTCAAAAGAAATATGTTTGGAATTAAATAAGAAGGAAGAAAGTAATACTAAAAGATGCATACGTAGGAGAAAAAAAAGGTTAATGAACAGTTTGGAAGGAGGATGATGGGGACTTACAAGGGAATAGGAAGCTCTTCTGGAAGGAGCGCGAAAGGTTAAGAATGAGAATAAGGGGAACCTGCTTAGAATAATGAATAGGGATGGTGCTTTTGTAACTGATGAAATGGATGTGAGGGGAGTGTGGAAAGAACACTTTGAAAATCTGTATAATATTAACAGTAATGAAGAGGTGATAGTGAATGTGTGTGGATTTGATGGTGCAAGAAGGAATAGGTATTTTTGGGATGAGGTCATTAGCAAGGAGGAGGTAATGGGTAGAGTGAGAAAGTTGAAGAATGGTAAATCTGCAGGTATAGATGAAATTACTGGTGAAATGATCAAGAGAGGAGGCGAGATGGTGATTGATTGGATTTGGAAGTTGTGTAATAAAGCGTTTATGGAGGGTATAGTTCCAAGGGATTGGAGGAGAGCGGTAATAGTACCCTTATATAAGCGTATGGGAGATAAGGGAAACTGTAGGAATTATAGGGGAATTAGTTTATTGAGTCTTGTAGGAAAGATATATGCTGGTATTTTGGTCGAAAGAGTTCATCGAGTGACTGATGGACTGATTGGTGAAGTACAAAGTGCGTTTAGGAGTGGCAAAGGATGTGTGGATCAAATCTTTACATTGAAACAAATGATTGAGAAAATGAGGAAGAAGAATAAATTGCATTTAGGTTTTATGGATTTGCAACAGGCGTATAATAGGATTAATAGGGAAGCTCTATGGCAGGTGTTAGTAATGTATGGTGCTGGTGGTAGGTTTCTGAATGGAATCAAAAGTATGTATGACGATAGTGAAGCGTGTGTAAGAATAAATGGTGTCAATGGTGATTGGTTTAATATTAATAGCGGAGTGAGGCAGGGATGTGTTATGTTATGTCCTCGTGGATTCAATTTGTATATGGATGGGGTTATGAAAGAATTAGAGATGGGGGTGGCAGGAAATGGTGTTAGAATGATGGAGAATGGAGGTGACTGGAGGGTGCCCTACCTATTATATGCGGATGATTTGGTTTTGTGTGGTGAATCTGAAGAGAGTTTGAGAGGATTGGTAGAAAGATTTGCAGGGTGTGCAAAAAGAGGGGTTTAAAAGTAAACATAGATAAGAGTAAGGTTATGGTTGTGAGTGAGGACAATCCTCGGTGTGAAGTTATGTTAGATGGTGAGCAACTGGAACAAGTGTCTGAGTTTAAATATTTAGGATATTTGTTGGATGAAAAGGGAAAGAATGATGCAGAGTAGAGTAGGAAAGTTGTGAATGGTAGGAAGGTGGCTGGTGCAATTAAATCCTTGCTGGATATAAAGGGACTAAGTCTTGAGTGTGCTAGGGTTTTGTATGAGGGTATGCTGTTACCTGTGTTAATGTATAGTAGTGAAACTATGGTCTGGAATAAGAGGTATAGATCTAAGGTACAATGTGTTCAGATGGACAATCTTAGAAGCATGGTATGTGTGAAAAGAATTTATAAAATGATGAATAAATGCATTAGGGATTTGTGCGATGAAGAAAGGCGTAAATGATAGAATAAACGAGAGTACATAGAGATGGTTTGGTCATATGGAAAGGATGAATGACAGTCGGTTGGTTAAGCGGATGTATAGTGGTGAGTGCGTTGGGAATCGACCGGCTGGGAGACCAAAGAAAAAGTGGATTGAGTTAGTAACGAATGTCCTGAAGAAGAGAAATGGGAGTTTGGCAGAGGCGAGAATAAAGGTGCATAATAGGAGTGAATGGCGGGGTTTTGTGAAGGGGTATGGTTGTGGCCCACCTGTGCCAGGGGATGAACCCTACACTTGACGATATGTCATAGTGATGCGACGAGTTCTCACTAATAGGTATAGAGGGGGCGGTAAGGCTGTGATTTCTTTTCGACTTATGTTATATTCTTATATTACTTCTCTTTTCCGATGCACGTCACGCACCTTACCCCCAGTCTTGGAGAAAAAAAGATGATATATATATATATATATATTAATTAATAAATATATATATATGATAAATACACATATAATTATATATTTATATATATATATATAATATATATAATATAATATATATATATATATATATAATATATATATATATATATATATATTGATATATAACCTTCCTTGTCTCCCTTATATTAGAGGCTAAGGGGTTAAGGAAGCGAAACACTGCATTGGAAAAAAGCTGTCAGAGAAAATGACAAGAAAGTCGAAGAAAAAAAAACTATTTCATCACCCTGAAAATGCAAGTCCATCACAACCAAAACTATGCGCCCTAAAGCTTCATAACAGCGTGAAGGACCCACACTGTGGGGACTCGTCATATGTTGGGTTCATCCCCCGGACCCTGCAGTACGCAACCATGCCCCCTCACAAGCCCCCTCCATTCATGTGCAGTTACTAAATGTTTGAGATTATTTGACTATCACTAATATATAACATTTTTTGAGGTAAGTATATGTATGCGAAAACTTCTAGATTCAGATGAATTGATAATTAATTTTTTTAAGAAATAAAGAAAAAAAGAAGAAGGCTAAAGTTGTAAATTAAATTGCGAGACTGAGAGAGAAATAACAATATATTTGAACAAACCAAAGCGGTCACATTTTCATTACTTTAACAATCCTGACAAAAACAAAAAAACCTTCTAGCACTCCTCTTTAATATCCTGTTGAAGTTATTTCAGTCCGTCTTCTTTACTCTTATCCAAGATCTTCTCTTTTCTCTTTTTCCATTTCCCTCCTGTTTTTAACACGTCAACTCAACGGACGTCTGCTTATAGTATATATATATATATATATTATATATAAGTATTTAATAAATATCATGATATATATATAATTATAATATGTATGTTATATGATATTAGTATTATAATATATATATCATATATAGTACTATATTTATTATTATTATTATTATTTATTATTATTATTATTATTGTTATTTTTATTATTATTATTATTATTATTATTATTATTATTATTATTATTATTATTATTATTATTATTTTATATTAAGTTTTATCTATTATTCATTATTATTATTATTATTATTTTATTATTATTTATTATATATTATATTATTGTTATTATTATTATTATTATTATTATTATTATTATTATTATTATTATAAAACTTTTGAGACAAAACGAAGTACGAATCTCATCCATGAAAAAAAATAATGAAAAAAATCTTGATATTTCTTTTGTTTTCTACTTATAAATGTAAATGCTTGACCTTGATTGTAAGTTGGTCAAAATTCTCTCATTATAAGCGTCAATTTAAAGATTGCAAATGATCTAACACTTGTTTGCTAGACATTTCAAAACAATTTATTTTTGCTATTTTTATCTTTCGTTACAGTCCAACCAAATATAGAATTTATTTATGCTGTTCCAGTTTTGTATTTTTGGGAAGGTCATTTTTTGGAATTTATAGAAGTTAGCAGCACTAATCTCATTGTCTCAACTCCGTAATTCCTATTTTACATATTTAAGTATTTTGATGTTAAGCATCTTATAAAGTTCATTTTTAGTGATTAAATTTTGCTTCATATACTAATATTATATAATAATATATATATATATACCTATGGAAAAACGATTTTTTGATATTTTAAACATATATATATTTATATATACTATTATATATATATTATATATATTATATATATATATATATATATATATGTTATATATACGTATATATATATTAATAATATATATATATATATTATATATATATATATATAATTATATATAATCTATAATATATACTATATTAATATATATTATATAGATATATGATAAATATATTATATAAATATATATAGATATATAGTATATATATATAATATTTATTATTTATTTATAAAATTTATATTTTTTATATATATATAATTATATATAATATATATATATATATTATATATAATATATATAGATATATATATATTCCCTCTACACCAATTTTAATGACATAATTTTGAATCAAAATTAGGGAAAATGACATTTTTGGGGGTGATTTTTAGGAGGGAAGACAATATATTTAAAATTGAATTTTTGTTTGAGGTTACAGCTATAACGATAGTTTAATTTAAAAATAGTTGATTTAAATCTTATAAACATTTTTTTCCAGTATGTCCAAAAATGATTCAATAATCGACCGTACAGCTGTTGAAAACAGTTCTGTAGTCTATTTATTTTTTGGCGACACCAGTCATAGCAGCCGTCGCAGCCAGGGAAACAACCTCTGCGGAGAGAAACCTTCGAATCATCGAAGTATTCTTCAAGCGAATAAAATTGTTAAAATCACTTTGCTCAACAATCCTATGTTCTGATCCACCATGTTGATGAAATCATCACTTACGCTGAATCGTTCCTCAAATTGATCTTCACTTAACACTCTCGAAACTATATCTTCAAATCTTCTTGAAGCATTGTATACGTCAGAGGGCCATCTTCTGAGAACTCGCGTCCATCACCAGATTTCGTGTTAAGATATCATAACCATAGGTATTTTTTTTTATAACGTGCCCAATGTTTCTATAAATATCTTAACCTAGTTGCACACAAAATATGATGTTCGCTCTTCTCTCAAATTGAGCCAATGTAGCTATAGATGCACTGTCTGACAGCGGAGTTCAGGTATATATATATATATAATATATATATCAGTATATATATATATATATTATATATCTATATAGTATTAAATAAATTAAATATATAAAGATAATATATATATTTATTATTCTATTATATTATAATAATATATATATATATTATATATATATGATATTAATTATAATTATATATAGATATATAATATATATATATAATTATAGTATATATATAATTATATATATATATAATATTGATATATTCATTATATATATATATCATATATATATTATATATTATATAATATATATATATATATCTATATATTATAGTATATATATAATAAATTATATATATTAAGTATATATATATATATATATATATATACTACTATTATTATTACATATATATTTATATATAATATATATATACGTTATATATATATATCACATTCAGTAGTTAGGTAATATATAAAATGACCAATCGCGGCTCGACAAGTAGTAGACATATAAGAAAACCAACAGGAACAGCTAAATGTGTCATAACCATGAATTGTTCAAGTTCGTAATATTTTAACTCACACTCTGCACACACACACACATGTTATATATATAATATACTATTATATATATATATACTATATTATATATATATATATATTATATATATATATTATATTAATTATTTATATAGTTATTATATATAGGCATATTTACGGCACTAAATATTTATGGCATTATATAATCCTATATATATATATATATATATTATGTATTATATAAATATATATATATATAATTATGTCTATATATTATACTATATATATATAGATATATATATACATTACATATATATATATATATATTATTTATAATATATATGTTAATTGTATATATATATAGATATATTATATATATTTATATAATATATATATATATATACTATATATTATTATATAATATAATTATATAATATAATATATATATATATATATATATAGTATATAATATGTTAAATTAATATATATTAATATTATTAATATATAATATATATAAAAATAATACTAAAGAAGATATATATTAATATATAAATATACACTATATAATATAATATAATATATAATATATTTATATATATTATGAAAATAACTCAAGTATGTAATATATATATATTAATAAATTTAGATATATTATATATATAAATATATAAAGAATATATATATATATATATATATATATGATAATTATATACTATATATATAATATATATATATATACTTATACTTATATAATATATAATATGATATATCAGAGTGCGACTCCTGCACTCGGCTATCGTGCTCCAACGAGTTAACATTATTAGAAACTATCTATTTCTCAAATTGCATTAATGTTACGATAATTTTCTGTATTTTTTATTAACATTGATGGTCCATAAAAAATCATTAAATATTATGACAAACTCTTAAAACGAAAAATATAAAGTTAACACCTATTAATACGCTTTTCAACCATTAAAACAATGGAAGGCATCTCTGCTAAAAGAGCTGTAGCGGCGCGAACGCATTCGGACGGTGTCGAATAACTAATTTGCCAGTAACAAATTTGATTTATACATAGTGTTTAAAACAATATTTTAATACTATACTATATAATAATAATACTTTTACTAACAATAATAATATTTATTAAAATAAATAATAATTGTAAAAAATTTCGTTCTAGTCATTTAAATTAGATGCGAAGTTAAATATATTATAGTTATATATATATTATAAAATATTATAAATATTTCTCGCTAACCAATGAACAACCAAAAAAAACGTTTTAATACATAGAAAAGCATTTTTTAGCAGAAGAATCTGAAGTAACAACATTGTATGTTGCTTTGTAAAATATAATTTTCATATATATATATATATTATATATATATATATATATATATAAGATAGTATAATTTTAATACTATATTTTATATAGTATATATATAATTACTATATATATGTTTTTTAATAATAATTATTAGCATTAGTCTAACTAGTAGTATTCTAATCGCAATATTATATAATGTAAATAAAGAAAGAACATTTAATCGGAAGGTAAAGAATTAACTGCCGTCTCTGGGATTGAACCACCGCTTGTTGCGATGAGGACAATATACCCGATGCTATAACGACTGAGCAATCCCCAAACACCAAAAAGATTTGGATCACGCACATTATAAGCAATCAGCCCATCTCAAGCTCATCACCAGGTGTCCAGCTTGTTACCTATCCCCTCGTTCTTTACTATTGTAGCTTTTAATATTATATTTATATCGCATATTAAAAAAAATTGAAAGAATAACTGTTCCTAATGTAAAGAAATAAATTGCCTCTCTGGAATTCAACCACCGCATGTTGCGAGTGAGGGAAAATAATACCCGTGCGAGAGGTAACGACTAAGAGCCCACTCCCACAAACCAAAAACAGATTTCGGTGTCAAGAACAGTTAGTTAAAGCAAATCGAGCTCCTTCAAAGCACATCACCAGGTGTCCAAGCCTAGTCCTATCCCTACATTCTTTTATTAATGATGTAGAGTGTTATAACTATATCGCAGTATTAAATCGCACGAATATATATAAGAACTATTAAAATTAAAGACCAAATCACAATTTTATGAGGACAGGATAAAGAATTAAATGCCTTTACTCTGGATTAGAACCACCGCATGTGCCGATGTTCGATGACAATTATACCGATGCTATAACGCTGAGCCAATCCCCAAAACCCGAACCTAGTCGATGTAGCCTTGAAGCAGAGTCGATTAGCTTAAATAACTGTCTTGAAACAAATTTATTTGGGTGGGATGCTCAGTCTATAGCATCGGGTTATATCTGTCCTCACTTCGCAACATTGCGGTGGTCAATCCCAGAGAAGCGCAGTAATTTTACATTCCATAAAATGCTTCTTTCTCTATTTTACATCTTATATAATTGCGATAATATGCAATATTTAACATCTACATATATAAGAACGAGGGATATGACAGCTGGACAGCCTGGGATTAGCTTAGGGCGCTCGATGACTGTTATCAAACTGTTCTTGAACAAACTGTTTTTGAGTTTGGGGATGTCCTCAGTCGCTGTAGCCTTCGGTATTTTGTCTCCACTCGCCAAAATTTGCGGTGGTTCAATCCCAGAAAGCAGTTAATTCTTTACACTTCCATAAAATTGTTCTTTCTTTATTAATCTTATATAGATTGCGATTAGATATGCAATATTTAACCATCTACAATTAAAGACGAGGAGACTAAGACAGGGTACTGGACACCTACTCTGTGATGTAGGCCTTGAAGGAGCTCGTTGCTTATAACACTGTCTTGAAACAAACTTTTTGTGAGTTTGGGCATCGCTCAGTCGTTAGTGTTATGCCATCGGTATACTTTCCTCACTCGCAAACATAGCGGTGGTATGCAATACAGAGAAGCAGTTTAATCTTTACCTCATATAAATGTCTTTCTTTATTTATATAATATATTATATTTATATTATTATATACGTATATAATATATATATATATATATGGTATATCCTACTTATATTATATTATTATGATATATATATACTATATATAGAGGAGAGAGATAGAGAAGCCGATTTGCTAAAAAGTTACTGGAGTTCCGCCACTGACTCTCAATTACTCAGTACTATGATATATATATAGTTATATATATATATAATATATATTATTTATTATATAATATATTTATATTATATATATTACTATATATATATACTATATATTATATATCATACTTAGTATTACTATACTTTTTACTCTAGTCTATATAGTATACTATATACGTATATCAGTGCGCGCGCTCGCTGGTCAAGACAATTTTCTGCATTTTTTCTTGTTAATCTCATCCGGGGCAAACATTTCCAACCTTTTATTTTTCTAATTTATTATATATATATATATATATATATATATATACTATAGTATAATATAATATGACATATATTATATATATATATATATATGTATATTATCGTATATATATATGATTATATATTTATATACTATTATATATAATATTATATATTATTATATATATAGTATGACTTATTATCATATATATATATATGTATACTATCATATATATATATAAGTAAGTATATATATATATATGTAATATTATATTAAAATATTATATATAGTATATATATATTATATATTATACGTATTATGATATTATATTATATATATAATATATATATATATATTATATATATGTATATATATATTATCTATATATATATATATATTATATATATTATATATATATATATATATATAATTATATATACTATATATATTATATATATATATATTATTATATATATATATAGTTATAATATATATATATATATATATATATATAATCAACTTTTTATTCTTTGCAAAAAAAATAACTGCTACTAGAATCGGCAGGCATATACAGAGGTTGCCTAGACTTAAAAAAAACGAATTATTATTTTTCTGACTCAGAGAAGTAAAATATGCCACTGATCGCTATATTTAAAAGGAATCAATGTTGAAATTGTCGGCGGCTAGATCGATCGAGCCTTCGAATGAGATATATATTAATATATAAATACTATATATACTATATATAATATATAGTATTATATACTATAATACATATAATTATAATTATATATTATTATTATATATATACTAAATATTATATATATATAGATTATATAGTATATTATCTATAAATATATATATATATATATTAGTACTACTATTAGTATAGTATATAATGTTTTGTATATATATTATATTATATATATATATATTATTATATAATACTATAATATTATTATTATATTATATTATATCATATTTTATATATTAATATATTATTTTTATTATTATTATATATATACTATATTTTATATAGTATATTTATATATATGCTGACTTTTTAATATGTTTTGGGTTCACTAAGGCAAGTAGGCGTTGCCTACTCCTGCCACCCCAAAGCCGCCATCTTATATAACTATATATCTATACTTATATATATATATATATACTTAGTTATATATATATAGTATTATTATATATTATATCAATATATATATATATACTATTATATAATAGAAAATATATATATATATATATATATACTTATATATATATATATTATAATTATATTATTATATATATATATATTATATATTATATATTATATATATTATATTATTATTATATATACTATATAATATATATAGTATATATTATACATATAGGGTTGAAAAAACCATGGTTTTTGAAAAAATAAAAAAACATTGGTTTTTTAAGATTAACCAAATAAATTCCAAATGTTTTTTTTTTTTTTGGTTTTTTTGGTTCTATGCTTTTGATTGTTTGAATGTTACAGTTTTAATGGTATTGCAAGTGAGAATGTGTTATAGGCAAAGATTCCACTACTGGAGTTGGCTTATACACATGTGCTAACACATTATTTAACAATCCTTAATTAATTTTCTTTATGGATTTCGAAATTTCAAATTATTCTTGATAACTGTGTACATTTCAATAAACTCATGAATTTATTCTATCTAAGCTATGAATGTTACAATAAACTCATATATTCATTGTAAGCTATGAGTATGTTAGAATAAATCCATGTATTCATTGTTAACTTTGAATACGTTACAAGAGCTATGAATAAGTAACAATAATCTCATGTATTCAGCATTGACTATGAATATATTACAATAAATCCATGTATTTTCTGACGATGAATACATTACAATAAATCATGAATTTATCTGTCTATTAATACATTACAATGAATTCATATATTCATCGTAAACTATGAATGCGTTACAATAATCTCATGCATGTATCATAGACTATGAATATGTTACTATAAACCTAGGTATTCATTTTCTCATTCATTCTATAATCATATTTAAAAATGAAAAATGCATTGATTTTTGCTTTAACTTTAAATTTATTATTAAATCTTTCACAAAAGATTATTCGTATTTATTAATTTTTTAAACTGCCATTGGTTTAAAATATTTCTTAAAAAATAAATTTATTAAATTTTCATAAAGTTTCTGAATATAATGTTAAGTACAATGTATTCAAAAAGCATATTATTATTATTATTATTATTATTATTATTATTATTATTATTATTATTATTATTATTATTATTATTATTATTATTATTATTATTATTATTATTATTATTATTATTATTATTATTATTATTATTATTATTATTATTATTATTATTATTATTATTATTATTATTATTATTATAATTATTTGTCTATCTACATATTGTATAAATTAGTATATATAGTTATTATAGAATTAATAGATATTACTCATAAATAAGGTAGTAATATTAATATATATATATACTATATATTACTCGATATTATATTAATATACTAATATATTATATATATAATATATATCTATTTATATATTATTATTATTATATATATATAGTACTTATATATACTATATATATATTATATATTTATATATATATATATATATATATATATATATATATACGAGGTAGAGTCAAATAATACTGGAACTTTTAACTATACTTTATTATCATAAATGATACAACATATTACACAATACCACCTTCAAATACCTTCCTTCGGCTGTCACACACTTTTGCCATCGCTCGTACCACTGATTGAAACAGCGCTGTAAGCCATCTTTTGTTACCTCTTTCAACGCATGCGTCTTAGCACTTTAAGTTTCTTTCTGCTAACTGAAATTGTCGCCCTTTTAGCATCTTTCGTGCAAGGGAAAAGATAAAAATCAGTCGGAGCCAAATCTGGGAAGTAAGGAGGTGGAGAAAGTACGGGTACGTTTCTGTTTGTCAGATTCTCAGAGAGCAAGAGTGAACGATGTGCCGGGGCATTGTCATGGTGAAATACCCAATTTTTCGCTTCCCAAAACTCAGTACGTTTGCGTCGAATTACGTCACGAAGACGACTGAGAATATCATTGTACATATGTTTGGTAACTGTACGACCCTGAGGTCTGAACTCAAAGTTCTCGAGACCTTTAATGTCAAAGAAGACCTCTAGCATGACTTTCCCCTTTGAGTGATATGCTCAAACCTTTTGTTTTCGTGATAAACTGGAGATTTCCACTCAGAGGTCTGATGCTTCGTTCGAGGGTCGTACAGGTAACAGTCTCATCGCCTGCTATTACACTTCAACAATCCTCGATCTGCATCCACCATATCAATGAGCTCTCCTCTTTTGTAGGACCGCTCTTCACACTGTTCCTGGGTGAGTAATCTTGGGACAAGATGCGTACTCATGCGGTGCATGTTCGTCATGTGCGAGGACTGTGTGACAACTTCCATGAGAAATCCCGACAATATTAGGAACATCATCAATGGTTTGCCTCCAGTCAGTTTGAATTACCTCCTGTACTCTAGCAATGGTGTCATCATTCCGCGCTGTTGATGGTCTGCGACACGCTCATCGTCCTTCCGCGCGTTCTGACCTTATTTAAAGAGCATATAACATTCTTAAACTCGGGTTCGCGATAATGATTCATCACCATACACCTCCTTTATCAAATGGCATGTTTCTGTAAACATTTTTCTTAATTTGGCACATAGTTTAATGTTTGCTCTTGATTAATACTTTCGGACAACGCAACGACAGTGGCTCAAAACAAAGTGATATTGTAAACACAAGACAATAAAATCTTGACAAGTATCATAATAAGACATGCACTTTCTTTACCAAAGATAAATTACCAAATGCTCTGCACAACGCCGAAAACTCTCTATTAAAAACTCAAAAAACCTCACCTCCTCACACATAAACCAAGGAATCGTGCACAATCATTTTACACAAAGATATTTTATCGAATAAAATTACCTTACTAAATGAAACACATCCCCTATATACTAATACCCCAACTACTACAATATCATCAAAACAACACACAACAACCCTTTAACTAATATATTCCCCTAACACAACTAAATATAATATATATATAATATATAAAACATACAAACTAACCTATCCCTACTTCACTTACTGATATAAAACCATACTATAATATATATAATACTAATAATACCATAACAATAAAACCAACTCATCAATCCAAAAAATAATACAAAAATAATCAATCACAAATACAACCCTATTATACCTATACTACATTAATAATATTAACTAATAATATCAAAAAATAAAAAACAACTATAACTAAATACAATGAAATTATAATCACCGAACATCCATTAATGGGAGAATATAGATTACTCTTATAAAGTTGCACTAGTGCCTCATATATGAACACACTCCCTCCTCCATGGTACTCATTACAGTAAGTGTAAGACGCTCCTTTTAAGGAATAGGGAGAATAAGGGGAAATTAATAGCATCCCTGCCCTCCCCATGCACACTAGATGTGTGCTTTGTATCAATACTTATCTTTTAGTTTCTTTCTCCCTCTTTTTCGAATTATTTATTTATCTTTTCTATCCTCTCCCTGTCCACCAATAGTTTCTGTCTATAGCGATAGCTGGTTTCGATCCCGTAACTACTACATTGTATGGTGAAATGCTCGGCATACCTTCTGATTCCTGTGCAGTTTGATACCCTACTCCCCAGTTGTGGGGAGGAAAGGGAACAGCTTGATATATAATTATCAAATATATTATATTATATTATATTATATATAAATAAGTTAATATATATATATATATATATATATAATATATATAATATTATTAATTATATTTATTTATTTTATTTTTAAATTATTATTATTTAATTTTTATATATATATATACTTATATTTAGATCGAAAGAATTAAAATTATGAATAAAATAAAAAAAGAATAAATCATGTTTTAATAAAAAGGTTTATTAACATTTATTGTAATATTATATATTATATATATATATTATATATATAATATATATATAATTATTAATATATATATTATAATATAATATATTAATTATATATATATATATATATTATTATATATATATTATAATTATATATATATAATAATATATTATATATATATATATATATTAATATATATTATATATATAAATATATTATTATATATATATAATATAATAATATTATTTATTATTATATATATATAATATAATAATATATATATATATATTTTACCCCTCATACCTTTAGTGAGAACTCACCGCAGTCAGAAAATCAACCTCTAGGCTTCAAACGGGACCGCGACAGATTCCTTCACTACTAGATCGTATCAGTTAACTGTAGAGTATCATTCATCTCTTGTAACCTAAGTAGTGGGCCACTGAATCACATTAAACCTACCCCTCTACACAAACTCTACCTAAACTACCCCCCCCCTCCACTCTCCACACCCCACCCCCCTAAACACCTGGATATATTCACTCTCATATTATGCACACTTTTCTTTCTACGTTCACTCTGCCAACATATTCGCTCAAATTCCTCTACCTCCAGCTCCATTACCTTTAGCTGTCTCAATCCAACTATATTCATTCAGATTTATCTACCAACAAGCTATATATATATATAGTCACTGGATCGATTTCTTCCAATAGTCCGGTCTCACTAATACATATGCTCTGTAATACTAAAATACGTACTATACATCCTATTTCAGTTTCTCCACCGATGTAGCCCACAACATATCTCAATGATAACCTTTCATTATTATTACTCCTACATTTTGATCCCTTTTTAACAAAATCACCAACAAACACTCCTAATGCGTTTACATTCCTCATTATTTATATCAATATCATTCTCGACTAACACCCTTTAAATACATGCTCCCACTAAGATCTGTTCATTCCTCGAACACATATGTTTACTCTATTAGATCTATATTACTTTATCCTAAATATTTACATAGATTCATACTCATACATCAACACAGTCCGCATACATGAACGTCATTATGTAAGACCCTAGCGCACTCACGAATATTATATATTATTTAATATAATATACATAATATATAATACAGACTTAGCCCATTTACATCCACCAAGGATTTTAATTGCTCCAAGCCACCTTACCAAACCAATTCCAACTTGCTTCGACGACCTCTAGATCATATCATGATATATATATATTATATTATAATTTATATAGTATATAATCATTATATCATATAATATATAATATAACATTACTATATATTATATAATAATAATTATATAAATAATAATATAATATTATATATATTTAATATATATGAATATTTATTAAAATATATTTATTATAATATAATATTATTATATATATTATATAATACATACTATATAATAATTCATATTTATATATAATAATATATATAATAATATATATATATATATAATAAGTTAGTATATTAAATTATTATATGGTACGATTCCCGAAGTGAAGATAACTTTGAAATTAAGGTTATTAAGATAGAATGTATTTGAATACAAATATTCGATGATTTTGCTCGATCATCACTGCTAGTCTAAGTAAGAGTAATGGACGAGAACCTATGATAGTCATTAATAAATAGTTCCTTAGATATTTTGTCAATGTATATTGATATATTGTACTGTATTTCGAGCTATGACAGAAAGATGAAGATGATGATTAATTAATGATAGAATTTGGAACTGCAGTGAACTAAACTAGCTTAATTAGACAGAATTGGTAAAATTAAAGCAAAAGATATAATTTAATTATCATATAAAATATTAATTGGTTATAATTTGATCTCTTTCAGGGAAAGGGATCACAACTAGCAAACAGAATGTTTTATAGAAGGAAGAACAGTTTTATATTATTTCCGGAAGCATAATAGTTTTCCTGATTCAAAAACAAAACCAGCATAATGCAATGAGATGTGAGAAAATACACTTTTATCAACACAGCTTCTATGCTTACCTCAACTCCTCATCATAAATAATAACGTTCTTTTTTGTGCAGAGATTCTTATATAAACAGTGGCATGTAATTATCCTACGGAAATGGATTTTGCTCATAATATATTAAGTGATAAGGTGAGGTGAATTTTATTCTTTTGTTTATTTTTTTATAATTTTTATTAATTTATATATTTTTTTTCTTTTTATATTATTTGTATAAATAGAGATAAAAATTATAATTTTTATTCTTTTTTAAATGTTTATTTCTACAGTTATCTAAATATCATTAAGTAACATATGGTATAAAAACATAAAAGTATAAGAGCGTCATCTTTTCGGCATTCTTATGATAATATCTTATAGGTATATTATTGTTAATACATAATAAATATCAAGTATTTATATTAGATCATAAAATGGTACTATCTATTAACAGCGATGGAATTATCACACTAAATTTCTTATCAGTATAGTAAATTACGTATATAAGTAATAATTAAGTAATGATTTTTAGAAAGTATATATTAGTAAAAATAAATTATTCTTTTTTTATTTGAATACAATAAGTAATAATATCTTTATTAAGAAAATTTCATATAATAAAAACAGGAACAAACTAATGGGCCAAGAACGAATATTACAGATAGATAATTTGAATTTTTTTAAGCCGTAGATGAGGTCAGGATCAACAAATATGGAGCTAACACTAATTCATCTCAATTAAGCTAATTTAGATTAATATTAAAAAAATGATATTAAGAATATCTAGATGGTAAGATTAAGAAATTTAATGATATTATATTAATATCTCTAAATAATTAATTCTAATAATAATATTTATAATGTCATGTACTAACTTAGAACAATTAATTGATTATATTAATTAGATAATCTTATTTATATTATTGATTTAGGATTATTTAGATTTTAGTAGATATCATATATACTTTAATATATTTTAATGTATTCATTATTAATCTAAGTATAACATCATGAGAATACACATAATAAGCAATCGTATTAAACTCATCATAGCAGATACATGTAATTAAAGAAGCAATTATTTTTGAAGAAGTGTAGTCAAACGGAGTTAGGTAAATAATGAACGACACACATTAAAAAAATTATATATTAGGATCGGAGAAAGGGAAATACTCAGGATTACGCATATATAGTAAATGCGCGATGATAATGATAATACAATACCTGATCACAGATGGAGAGAAGCCTAAATTAATCAAGAAGATGCAAATCATCCAGAAGAACAGAATATAAACCCCAAACTATACTAAGAGAGAAGAAATAATCGAGAAAAAAAAGAAAAAAAAAGAACCAATGATTAACCAATTAGATATATAATTACACGATATGAAGTTGGCTAAATAAGTTGAAGCAAGGAATACAGAATGTGCACGGTGACCTCAACTCTAAAGAGATTTGTTATTTGTAATATATGTTTGTCGATAAAATAGAAGATAATAGAATAATGAACTATTACAGCAAAGGAAAATGAGAGACTCATTTATATGTTATAATAACTCAAAACTATAAAATTAGAGAAAATATTGGGAAAGAGGTGATATTATAATAAATTCTGATTTTATCTCATATTTGAAATACTTCTACTTGTATGATGAAACATTAAATGGTTTCGGAGAAACTTTTCACATAATTTATTTCATATAAATTTTAGTCATTGTTGTAAAGTGAAATAATTAGATTAATTGATAACTGCACTCTTAGATAGATACTAGATAAGGCTCTATATTCTTATAGGTTGACTTATAACAAGATTAGTAAAGGATTGAAAGACGATGTGCTGAGAACGTATAAGTATCTACTCAAAAAATATAGTACTGAAAAATACGTTATTAAACAGGGAGCAGATAACAGTATAATTGATGGCTTAAATTAATATCGGTTCATTAATAAGATGTAAGATACAATAATATATACATAATTCACTATAACATAAATCGATAATAGGTAGATAGCATAAGAAATAGTAAAAGGATGGAAAATCATAAACTATAAAATAATGATTATGAAATTAAAAGATCACTTCACAGCCAATAATCAAAAAATAATACTAACACTCCCTGAATATAGTATAATGATGCGGATATATTATATAATATAATATATATATAACTAAGGAAGATAGATAAAACTTTAAAAATCATATTTTAGAAGCTATATATGAGTAAATATGAATTATCGATTTGTTAAATTGAAACAATTCACAAAGTAAAATTGTGCACGAGGTTATATATATGTAACGAAAGAATCAAATAAGTTAAAAATAGAAAATCAATCGTAATTAATATATATATATAAATAGCAACAATAATTAAGGCACACTCAAAAACCAATGGCCAAAAATATATAGGGGAGAACCACATTTAAAGATTTAATAAAATGATGCGAAAAAAAAAATAAAAAGAAAACGATAGGTGCCGCTCGAAACGGGCTTCCTTTTTCTTTCAACAGGTAGCGAGACACAAAAAATATATAAGGTAGCATATAACTTACTTTAAAATACAAATTTTACAATAATAAAAAAAGATATACCATTGTATGAGAGTTCAATTTATGTGATGTTGCTCTATTACACTCAGTGTAATCTGCTATAATGAGTATTGAAACACAAAACCACTGAGAAAGTTTTAAGAGTAGTTTCTGACAAGGTGCAAGGACGAAGGTTTAATATTAAGCACGTTGAATTAGGGACAAAGATTAAAAATGAGAACACATAAAATGCTGGACAAAAATTTCAGTATAACGTTGGACTCCACTCGTATATCTCCGAAACTTCGAGACCTCTCTCACAATCTTCAGAAACCACTATCTGCTTCCTAGAATTCAGCATAAACCAGATTGAGCGTGAACTACTTCTGAGAATAAGCTAAGTTCACTAATACTCCAAATGCACACACTCGGAAAAAATATCATCTCACAATACACTGTGAAATATACAATAAAGAAATTATATGAGAATAGATAAATAAAACTCGATTTAGCAACTCGATACCTGGATTTAAAGTGAAGCTCAGACCACGAGTGAATGTATAAACTCTACCTTGTTAAATAGTAAATTCTCTCTTTAATAGAATTATAAACTAACATAATATATATATAACTTAAATCTAGAATTGATATATTTAGGCACTTTTTATTCTTCACGTCCTCTTAAACTGTGCGAAGTTGTGGGGAAAATAATATTTCTAAAATATATTATAACTTTTCTTGAATCATTCACATCTTATAAAATTTTTTAAATCTCATAGTCTATACTATGCTACTTTTCCTTTAATATTTCTATAGGTGGAGATATAAGAACAAACCGAGTGAATCTAAACCAGCTTAATATGATAATTATAAGGCATATTAACTGAGTAACTTTTCAGCTGATTAAGATTTGTATGGTTGGGGAACTTAATGATAAAGTTGCTGTAGCTCAATTTTCAACATCATATTTATTGCACATTAAGTAGTTATTTATATTACTGATATAATTATTTTTGGTTGATGCCGATTATCTATTCTTAGCTGAAGTTCCACGTATCTTCGGTTTGTTAGTTGTTATGGGGATACCGTGAGACATAGCAAATGTCGCCATTTAATTTAACATTATGTGATTTGTATAATTAATATATAAAGTAATATAAGTATATCACAAACAACACTTAAATATATAAATATCAATTAACGAAATAAGTTTTGGGATGTAATACAATTCTCTCCAAATCTTTCAATCCCACTAATGTATTTTATACAAGATAATTATGTTAATAATCTCTCTATATCATTCTCGGATATTCTAAACATAGAATAGTCGTAATAATAGTATGTAAGACAAATGAATTCTTGTTATCACTAATGGTTGATAATTAAACTAGTAATAGAGTCACACAAATTATAATAGACGCAAGGATGACTCAAGAGAAGGTATCACACACGATTATTAAGAGACGATATTAAAAATAGTCACAATTAGTCCGATAGAAACCACAATACATGCTTAGAACAGCTTAAGGTATATGACTTCATATGAACGATACACTTCATCGGCTAATAATTTCATAATCAAAGGCCACACACAGTAGACAGTTAGGAAATTAGTTATTATGTTTGGAAACAATTATATAAATTATTATCGCCATTAAATAGCACTAATACATCAACTCTCAATTCTTCCATAATACATCAATAAAATTAATATATATAATATATTACCTAATCGCAACTCATATAGTATGACTATCCTGGGATAACTCACACACGAGCACAGAAGAACTTTTAAAACACAGTTATAATAGGCAGGAGCTCATACAGCTATCGTAGCTCATATAAGACAATATCTACAGTCGAGAAAATCTGGACAATAAAACACAATATTCTCTATTGTACTGAGATCGTTGATTAAATAGTAAATAACTAATTTCATAACTGAGTTTGATAAGACTTTTGAATTTCTTAAACACTTGTAAACAATTGTTTAAATAATACTCGTCTAATATTTATGGTCAGCTATAATCAGGTAATAATTTTCTTTCTTCTGAATTATTGATGAATAACTTAGAAAAAAATAATATTAAATATAAAATATTGAGAATGGGCCAGAGTGCTTTCGAATGAGGACACCACATATGAACCATAATTAGACCAGATCACACTTCACACTTCTTATATTATAATATCGCCAAGTTAGGAGGGCCATAGCAGCCGAGCTCCCAGTCTCCACTAAAGTCCCTGGGGCGCCACCGGAAGGCGGAGCCGGCTAGTCCGGAGCTGAGATTTAAAATAAAGTAATAGGCATCCTAGAAAATATTGGAAAGTCCCGAAAAGAAATATCAACAATCGAAATCTCCCCCAGCCCATAGTACTCCATCAAGAATATAATTGAGTATTATAATATTAACATTTAAATATATTATTATTAATATTATTAATAATTAATATTATTGCTATAAATAAAATAGAAATTATTATTAAATTAATATAATATTTAATGTGGTAGAAACAAATTTAAGGATGAAATTAAAGATTATAAATTATGAAAGAAATGAAATACTGAAAATGTAGAGAGAAGAGCGGGAAAACTAAACGAGAAAAAAAGAAGAAAAAATACGAAGAAGAAGATAAAAACATTGAAAGAGGTGAATCAGTTGAAAAGGAAAAGAGCCGCCCACCGGTCGACCCCATCCCCGTCCACTACCATCCTAATCCAATACCCTAAGTGAGAGCGATGTATGAGAAATATAAAAAATTGTAGTCAACCTGGGGCCTTCAATAAGAAGATTAAACATGGCACTAGGATGACATATAAACATTCATCAATACTTTAGATATTACACATCAATACTTTTGAGATAATAGGGATCATACATCAGTGCTTAAGAGATTCCATCACAAGTTCTATATAACACACACGCTTATCACACACTCCTAGCTACATATCTACTGTTATATTATTATCTTATTATATTATTATTATTTATATATTTATTAAATTAGTTGACTGATTTAAGTTGCAAAATTTGTATTAGTTATAAATATCAGAATGAAAAATATAAATTGAATAAATCTAAATTGTTAGATGTCTAATATAGTATAAAATATATTAACATTATGATGTAGTAGATAGTAATGAAAGATTTTACTAGATGGTAGTATTGAGAAAAAGAAAATCCATCTGGGAGGAAGCAAAAATATGTGGGTAAAGTGAATACTAGTAGTGATTAGGACCTAAAATGACACAGCGCCTTTACAAGGATGCTAACGAACTATAAATGGGATCGTTAGTGAGACAATTTGTACGAAGTATGCGATAGCGTAATATTTATAGAAATAACTGTTGATCACTATACAGCTTACATGTGATTATAAGATAAATAAATCTACTTATTTTCATCTTCCTATACAAAGATACACACCTTACGTTTTTAAATTCGTACGAGTTTTAAAAAACAGAGAGTATGATATAGAAATAAGAAGAAAAATAATAAAGAGAAGAAGAAGAAGACATAAATCGGAAAGGTAAATAGCATTAAAAATTGTTACTCTTTTCTTTTAATACTGCATTTTCTATTGCACAGAGAATGACGTTAATTAAAATACTCTTCAAACTCCAAGTTGAAAAAAAAGTATTAATGATTTTCTTACCAAAAAACATATATAAGAGCTTAGTTGTCAGGAGTATAATATGTCCGAATAGCTACTTATACTTAGAAATGTGGAGGAAGAGGTGGAGTTAACGTATGAAATATAAAATGATGGTGTAAATTGAAAAACTTATGGCGGTAATACTTAACACTGGAAGTATGCATGTACCAAGAATGTACTAGTACCACAATGTGCAGAGCGTATGATAAGATACAAATATTCTGTAGCACAGGAAAAGATACTAGGTAGAAGAATAGGCACCTTGGGTTGAGGTGATAGCGTCAAGAAGGAATGAGAGAGTGTTGTGAATGTAAAATTAAAAAGCGTGCAGGTAATCATATACTCTATTCAATCCACGATGTAAAGAGAGTGTATCTATTCTAGAGCCAACAATGTAGAAAAGCCCTGATCGGACGCTATAATTAGTGTTGTGTTTACTGAAATATAAAATTCTTGTTCACGACTCTGGAGTGTTATATGTAAATCAAGTAGGAGTAAGGCTTCGGACGAAGAAGGTGTAAGTGGCTATTAAAGAGCAAAAAATTGATCATACGTACCTTAAAATGATCAATCTTTTGCACTACGAAATTGAATATAATTTAATAAACATATAGAGAAAGTTTCGTTTTAAAAACTGGGAAATAACACGCAGATTATGAATCTGCTTAAACACCGCGCGATTAAACTCTCAACACTTATCTGTAATGAATAAGTCTAACTAAGGTAACGTGAAACAACAGCACAAAACTTACTTAATTCTTCGTGCCAAGTGAATTAGTACAAGGGAAGCATACTTTACACCTGACACAAGAATAATTAATGTCTACAATGTAGGTAGGTGGTGCTATAAAGCGTATAGTAAATAGAGACAGAGGGGGAAAGGAAGATATGAGAGTGATCAAGGCTAGGAGTTGTATTAAAGAAAAAAAGAAGGCGTATTTAAGAAGCAAGAGGAGTAACTCGAAGCATATATTGTAAAGTGTCTCAAATACACGAAATCATATTGCGTTGAAGTCTTAGAACAATTATAACAGAAAAAATGACTCAGAAGGAAGGTACGATAAAGAGAAACCACTCATGTAAGAAGAAGCAATAAGCAAGTAATAATGGAAACAGGGAAGATGATGATAATCAGGGACATTATACGACTAACGTCGATAGAGGAACCCCGCTGTTGATAGAAGTCACTCCTCAACGAAACATGCGTGTAAAAGCTACATTAGACATTCAACATGCGCTTCGAAGTAAGAAAGAGAGGAAGACCATGTATCGCTTGTTCTTGGCAACTATACGCGCAATATAAGAGGGTGTATCCTGTCTCAGCGCCGCCCACCCATCATAAGAGAAGAGAAAGCACAAACACTCGTGACTATCTACAGCGACAAAACTCAAAAGTAATAAAAATACGATAATAGGTTCACAAAAGAAGTACTGTGTAACAGCATGTCTAGACATGCTTATTCGTCGGAACAAAGAAGACAAGTTCCCACAAATATGTGTCCACCCATAAGCGTCTACAAAACTCGAGGTAAACACATCCTTCGTATAAAGTGACACTAAACCTCCAGTTACTCGTAAGTACCACTAATAGAACGACCAAAAACCGAAACCCAATTCAAAAATCTAAGCAAAATGCGGGGATTTGTCTCTTGGTCCAACAACCTTAAAAGCTGAAGACAATTGATCAGTTTTAGTCTTTTACATATATTGAGTTATTAACTTTCAAAAACGAGTCTGAAGAAAAAATTAGTAACGTGTAATTTTAAATTGTATCGAATCGTACTTATATAAATTCAATTATGGCACAACTAAGACAGCGCTTATTTTTGTCTGATACCAGAACTCGCGAAGTTACAAAATGTAACGAATCCAGGTATTGCTAATACAATGACCAGGATATAATGATTGGTCGTTATAAAACTGGTGTTATAAGGTAGGGAGTTTCCACCATATATTACTCTCCCCATTCAAAACTTTCCATGCACTATGTAAGCAAATGACTTGATCAAGAAAGAAGCTGAATCAAAACAAGGTAATCACGAAGTATAACATCAGTCGTTGTAAACAACAGTATATGGATGCATATATTCTTACCTTATCCTAAAAACTTATATATTTGACTCTCACGAATAATATAATGAGTTTTAATAACGCGCACTATTAGACGGAAACAGTATTCTTATTTACGTTATACTTCCGGAAGACCACCGTGACGAAATATACATTATATAATTTAGTAAAAGATCGAGGTGGAGCAAATAATGGAGCACCAAGCATGACCCATATTCAACACATAAGTGCCCATATATATATATATTAATATATAATATATATATATACTATATATTATATATATATATATATTAATATAATATATATATATATATATATATATATATTAATTATATATATATATAATATAATATAATATATATATATAAAAATCAAAATTTTCTTTGCTTTACAGCAAAGGTGGAGTTAGTTGCCTTATTGAATATAATTCAACCTATTCACAGGACAGGAATAAAATAGCCTTCAGTGTCTGCCCATTAACTGCCAGGACTTAGGAAAATTTTATGATGAGTTGACTTATAGAATTCATGATGGACTGATTCATGCATTTATTAATTCTTAAGTTTTATGATCGTACAGACAACCCTCACAGTAATGTTTTATATAATTTCTCATTTTATTTTAAAATTTCCGGGAAATTGATTTTAATAGTTTTATTGCTTATTCTTCTAGATTTGAGAAAAGTATTTTGTTTGGTTCGTCATCTGAAAAAAAATTTGTTTGTATTAACTTCTAATATAATTTTTCCATATCATCATCATCATCAATCATCATCATCATATCATCATCAGTGAAATTTCCCGTTCAATCGACCCACGAATTCTCTGTCACTCCAATACTATGAATCAAATCTCTTTAAACATCAATGTTATTCATGGACGATATAAATACCACGGGCCTTTCTACTTCTATGCAAATAGGGCTCATTTCTACTTTCCACTCCTACTTTTCTATCCCATCATGTGTATACTTCTCCACATAAATTGTGAATGTACGATATCCTGAGTATAACTGTGACAACGTTGCTTCTTGATTCTGACTTCCAGCGATGTTTTCCGTATGATTGCAATAAGGACGTATTTGTTGGCATCCTTACTTACCAAGGAATTTCCCAAGCCCGTTCTCCACACCATATCTCAAAAGTATTCGATCCTTTTCACGTCTTTGTCTTCCTAACTGATCCAAAAGTCTGACATCCGGAGATTATTAATTTGTCTGAATCAATATTTATATACTTTTTCACCACCACGGATCAGGAGGTACGGAGGGCGCAGGCCCCCTAGACAAATGTTGTTGTACTATGCATTGATATTATCCTAAAAATTAACTTACGTAAAATTATTTAACGAACAAGTAAAAAAAATAAACATTCATAAAATAGAGGTCCTATTACTATATATTTATAGTATTATATATATTAATAATATATATTTATAATAATAATATATATATAATATATATATATATATATATATATATATTATATATATATATATATTATATATATATATATCTTATAATATAATATATATATATATATATATATATATATATATGGGAAATTGATTCAACCCCAACCAATTCGGTCTTGGTTCAGTGTTGATGTTCTTTACTTTTCCAATGGCCTTCATGTCAGCACCGTCCTCGATCCAAGAGGCTAATTTCTTCATTGCTCAGTCTTTATACAACAATATGCCCGATTTTGAGGGTTGTCATCTCCTTTGTTTCTTGACGTTTAGCGCACCCAACCTTTTTGTTCTTCTTGAAGCTTTCAAGATTTGAGACCGCGTAATATCGTTCGCCATTCATGGTATTCAGCTTACCTCCATTGCTTTCTTGGAGACGTATTATTTTCCCCCCCCCTTTTTTTTTTAACGTTTTTCTACTTTTCTGCTTCTTGGAGCATTATTTTCCTTTCATGAAAATGCGGCGGGCTTAAGTTAGAATATATATATATATATATATATATATATATATATATATATATATTAATATATATATATTTATATATATATATATAATATATAGTATAATATATAATATATATATATTATATATATATATATATACTATATATATATATATTATATATAAATATATTCATATAAATAAAAAACATAAAAGGTATAGCACCACACCCTGCTCCCCTGATGTTTTACAGTCGGTGTGATAGGGAGTTAAAGGTGATAAAATTGGTAGGTCCTTATTATTACGCGATATATAATACAGGAAAAAAATATTCCTTGTTTTCATACGCTGCTGGTAAAAAATTAAAATTTACGAGATAGACTCGACCAAGGTTATCGTGTGACTGCATATTCACACCGGGATATGCTCGGTTAGCCAATTCCCCCTTCCCCCCTTGTCTTGCATTCCCTACTTTTTGAACGAGAAGGGGGGAGGGGAGTTCGATTCTTCTCTGTCTTGTTTCTGACTGTTTACTGGAGCCAAATTAAAGATTTCGGGATATCTCTCTCTCTCTACTCTCTTCCCTCTCTCTCTCTCTCTCTCTCTCCTCTCTCTCCTCTCTCTCTCTCTGCTCTCTCTCTCTCTCTCTCTCTCTCTCTCTCTCTCTCTCTCTCTCTCTCTTCTCTCTCTCTCTCCTCTCTCTCTCTTCTCTCTCTCTCTCTCTCTCTCTCTCTTCTCTCATCTACTCTGCTAATTATGTCGATTTGGTTTTGAAAGCTAAAGAAGATGACAGAGCAGGTTCTTTCCTTTTTTCATTTTTTTTATTCTATTTATTATTATATTCATTATTAATATTTATTAATTAAATTATTATTATTATTATATTATTATTCATTTATATTATATTATTTTATTTTATTATATTATTATTAATTATTATTATCTATTATATTATTATTATTATTATATTTATTATTATTATTATTATTATTTATTTTATTATTTTATTATATTATTATTATTATTATTATATATTATATTATATTATATTTCATTATTATTATTATTATTATTATTATTATTATTATATTTATTATGTATTATTAATTATTATTATATTACATTATTATTATATTATTCTCTGCAAACATTATAAATATTAGAAAAAATAATTTTCCACTGTTACTATAGTAGGCATAGTTTTATAATAGTAAAAAGCTATTTTTTCAAAACTGGCGTATCCCAAATATCCCATTCCAACAAAGACACGAACCAGCAATCGTTATATGTAAACAGTGATCTTTCACCCTATTTATCCACCACCCAAAATTAAACAAGACCATTCCAGCTTCGTGTACCCATGGGTCTTGTTTTGAATCCAAATAATGTCATTGTTAATAATAATTGATATAATAATATTATAGATAATAATAAATAATAATAATAATAATTAATATTAAATAATAATAATAAATAATAATAATAATAATAATAATATATAATAATAAAATAATAATAATAAAATAATATTATACAAAATGTCATTATTTAATTTATTACACACTCTCAACAAAATACTCTTCAAATCATCACATATTAGTATACACGTTTAAACATGAAGAAAGTTAAAGAATAAAATTTAAAATATAATTATTATATAATTTATATATTATATTATTATTATATTATTATTATTATTGATTATTTTCATTATTATTATTATAATTTTATTTATATTATTATTATTCATCTATCTATTTATTATTATTATTATTATATTATTATCTTATCATTCATTCATTCATCATCATCATCACATCTATCATCATCATCATCATCATCTCATCATCATCCATCATCCACTGAAGTACATCAGCTATGTGCTTATGTGACATTTTCTTTAAGTCAAATCAATGTCAGCTAGCCTTATTGAGAATAAGTACAATCAAAATCAATTCAATGTCAAATCATCGATATATCTAAATCAACTCATACAGAGCAAACGAGAAATATCTACTCTCTCAAAATAAGTGCGTGAGCAAAATATGAATCAATTCTCTTATTAATTATCAAATCTAATTCAATATAAGAAAATTCGAAATTTGTAACTAATCATGATCGATCTCATTCTAATTTCATTAAATATTCAATTCAATTCATCATAATATCAATCATACAATCATCATCATACATATGTGATATGTTAATCATTATAAATATATACACCTTCAAAAATAATCACTTATTAATATATAAATGTTTTTTGTATTTTTATTTAATCATTATTTTCAATATTATTTTATATCATATATTTAAGACTTTTACGTTAATTATATAATTCTCAACGAGCACGACACGTCACCATATCGAGTTTAAGTTCTCAAAATTTATTAATATTACAATATAATTAGTATCAAGTTAATTGTTATATCAATTATTTTATATAATGTTTATAAATGAAGCA